>KV429091.1:0-163861 GCA_001632345.1 Daedalea quercina L-15889
GCGCAGCGTTCAACATAATCCAGATATGAGACACCCAGAACACAATGGCGAACGCGATGAACCGGAGCATGCCCTCCACTTGTTCCGAGGTGGCGAGCGGCTCGGGCTCGACGTCGACGTCGACAGCAGCCATGGTGGCGGAAGTGTTGTCGGGGATCGTCGTAGGAGAGTCGGAGAGTGACTTGCAGATGATGCATGGTGCCAAGATGATATCCTTCGGACCGTCGTATTCGACCGACTTTGTACGCGTCGTGCTATCCAGAGCTAGCGATGCGATGTCGTTGGTGCCGCCGGTGTCGAGGATATTGATGGCGTTGTGACTGGCGGTCGAATCGTTGATGAACGAGATATGGTAAGACCAGTCGTCGTCGTCGTCGGTGGCGAGGAGACCACTACTCAACAGATGTAATTAGAGGCGTTATCCGAGGAATCAGGGAAGGCACACATACCCTCGCCACGTCCTGACCATTGCCCCTTCCCAGCCTGCGATGGACCCTTCCTTCATGACTAGGAATGCGTGTCTGTGCGTCGATGCCTCAGAATATGGTGTTACGAGAGGATAAAGTTCAACATACCCGACAGGGTTTAGGACAGTGTCGACTGTTCTTCCCCAAACCGCACACGCGGTGCCGATGCCGAGGTTGTGCTTGGGGAGGGCTGCCCCGGTTTCGGGGCAGTGACTACTCAGGAGGGTGCCGACGCCGGCGGTGACCTCCGCAAGTAGTGAGAGGAAGCGCATGGTGAGGGGAAAAGCGAGTAAGATAAGGGACGAGGGGGGAGGTGACTCTGAAGGGGAGGAACGGTGTGTTGGGGAGAGGAGGGCGGGGGGCGGCCGTATTTATACTTGTACGGCCAGAAGTGGAGCCCTTAGTTTATATACTGGCGCGCTTGTTTACGCGTTATTTGTTCGTTCAACGCGTTTGACAGCCCTTCCAAACAAAGTCACGTTCAATTCTGAACCTGTTGGATTTCCTAATTGGGAGGTGGGTCGACCGTCCGTTTCGCGGGTTGCCTCCTCTCACCACCTTCCACCGTCAATATCAAGGACTTGCATGCTGTTCATAATCTGGTTTGAAAATTTATCGCGTCCAATGTGAGTTTAGGGTTGTGCATCAGTTTCCCTGTCGTCTGGCACTCACCACCACTCAGAGCACTGGCAGCGACCGCTGCAATCGCTACAATCCTTCGGAAGAAAATCATCATCAATGAGTACACAATTTCAGCCAGCGAGGCAGTGGTGTATTTCGCACCGTAATACCGTGTCTTTTGCTATCCGCTGAGGCCAGCCTCTTTCTGACAAGGCACCGGATAAGTTGGCGGGGTCAACCGACTCCAATCCATCTGGGAATTTCAGAGCTGACTGATGTATCACAGTCTTAGAAAGCTCATACAACTGCACCTTGGTATAGCGAAGATTCCGAGGGGTTTCACAGGTGGGGCTTGCATCCAGAGTAAGTGTGAACCGTCGAGGTTGCGCTAGAAAACTTACGCGCCGAGTTCAGTAACGATGTGATCTTCAGCGCTCGTTGCCTCGAGGTTTAGCCGACGGGTGGCTCCGGCCTCCTCCAGACGACCTCAGTCGGTAGTAAGTACTGGGTGCGCTTGCTGCTTCACCGTCATCAGGACATTACTAACATATGCCTCATCTTCCGGTGCGGCAACCCAAGGTGGTAATATGCTATGGTGATGGTCTGCAACATCCACGAATGGTAACACTGCACCGAACTTCGTTTCTTTGAGTCTTCACCGACTGCCAGATGATTCAAAATTCTCTTTTGTTGACGTCTTTTTCCTGGGCGCCCCTTTCGAACTAGTTGTGCGTTCATCTGAGTCTCTGCGTGTGCGCTCTGAATGATCATTAGCCCTCTGCGTTATAGTTGATCATCAACCTTGTGCGTGTGGTTGGAGTGCCTCTCCCGCGCATGTCCGGGCAAGCTGGAGAGTAAGAGATCTGGCGATCTTAAGCCTGACTCAGTGCCAATGTAGCGATGTAAGGGGAAGGCGGGATAAAAGTGAAGTGCGCGATCCCTGGGCAAATATATACACAAGAACAAAGGGGCTAATCGTCGGTTCCACTGCAGACGCCACTGTTTATCAGCAGCTACTCTGGTCCCAGTGGAAGCGCTGCCGTTCATAGCATCCTACGATTCTTTAGTTTTACGCACAAGAATGTCTCGTGCTATGAGCTTTGCTGTTAATCTTCACTTCAGGCCGAAGGCGTTGCAGCTGATGGGCACTCTCAATACGAAACGGGCCTGGTAGGGTTGTCTCAATCCTGAGAAACAATGGTCGTTAAATACTGAATGCCATCTGTATAGGAAACTATGGCCAGCAATGCCATCAACAAGGGTGGGACTTCCACAAATAGCTCTGGGCTCAATACGAATCTGCGGGCAAGCTGCGTGCGCCGACGGTCCTCTCTGAGCCAGTCTGCAAACTGCGCGTCGTCAAAGCCAACCGAGCGATGCCGAGCGATGACAGCCCGGCGCGAATCGCTTCTTGCGCGTGCTGGCGCGGTGAGGAGGCAGGCGGGACAAACACGCGTGAATGCGTGTGCCGCGCGGTGGTCGACACGCTCGGTGCGGGGGAGGGTGAGCTCGGAGAGATAGGAATCGTGAGCTCCTCGCCCGCGCGGATCGGCTTGCGGGTGCGTAGCTCGACCGAGAAGGAGGGGAGATCATAGCGCGGAAAGGCGTTCGGCGAGCAACTGTCGACGAGACAGGATCGGTCTGTCAACCGAGATGGCAAAGGGTGTTCGCACCTATGGTTTGCGCGACATGTCAACTCGCACACGACCGCGCAGTCTCCGGCATATGAGGACACCGATACCGATGGCGTTGGTGTCCACGATCCCTCGCGCGCGTGAAAACTGAGGATCCCCCTACCTTGCCATCATGAAGCCGGGCGAGGAGTGCGCGCTGCTCGCGAGCAGGCATCTCTGCGACTGCGCGCTCGAGGATGTCGTCCGCTCGCGTGCTAGGAGTGTCGCCTGCAGAGACGTTTCGCCACTGATTACGCATAACGACGGCGCCCCCAATCACAGAGGGATACAAGTTATTGCCTCTGGCTAAAATCGGAGACAATGACTCTAAGGCCACTGTAGTTGTCGAAAGCCGAGAATGATTTTCTTCGTAAGGAACGTGCAGAAATAATGCCGATGGATAGCTGAGAGACGCGCCTGCACGGCGAGGCGATATATTTGAGTTTACAGCCCGTCTCAGGAGGCTCCTCCACGACTTTATCGACCCGTATGACAGCTGCCTGTCGTTCCTGCCTGGATTTGACCGCCGCGGCCAGGTAAATCGTTGACCGTTTACTACGCAAGTGCACCGCGCGTGACGTCAAATGTAGCTCTAATGCGGTGGACATTCCGTCATCAATGACAGCTTGAACGCATCTTCCGAATGCACTTGAGCTCCATGGAAGTTCAAGACCTGTCGACTTGAATTCGCCACGGCTTCTGAAGTGTTGATTAATGGCTGAGCCCTCCGGTGCATGTATATAAGAGCAGCTCTGACCTAGGTGCATGACTTTGAGTCCCTCCTCCCAACCCTGCGGCCCTGACGTCTTGCTCGCGAGGCGCGAACCCGTTATATTACCCGCGCGGCGGCCCGACGCGCGTCGTGCTCCCGCGTCACGCTTGTGACCGATCGCGTCGGGATGCCCCCGGCCCGAATTGGCAGATTACATCGCTTGCCTTCTGTGGCGGGAGTGACGGGAGCAATGGCCCCGCACGATGATGTAATCGCAGTTGGATGCGCAGCGTGCTTGCACTAGCTTGCTGTGCCGGCGTCAGGACGCGGGCTTCGCCGCTTCGTTGCAGCTCGTTGCCTCCCGCCGCGCCTTGTGGAGGCTGCCCCGACCGCCCAGGTTTGATCACGACGGCCAGTCAAGATCAAGACGCTGCTCGTTATTACGGCTGCTACTCTTGACCACTTTTCCTTGCTTCTCTCTCATTTCTTCCCCGTGACGCCGTTTGGAGCGACACGGGAGCTAGCTGCGGATAGCCATGATACAGCTCAAGCTGACCCCAACCGCGCGCTATGTGCTCCTTGTCGTTCTCATCCTGGTCGGTTTTGCCGCTTACCCATGTTGATACTCAAGCAAACTGAACGGCACGTCTACAGCTCGGCATCCACTCTATCCTCACCTTCACCCATGAGCCATATGGCCGCGCAACCTCCATCTTCTCTTGGTCCTCTGCCGCCGCGCCGCCTGCGGTCCCCGACACATACTACGACTCTGATGCCGACGTGTCACTCACCCCTGCGCACAATACTAGCGCACGTGCAAATGCTACGATCCTGATGCTGGCTAGGAACAGCGATGTGGAGAGTGCGGTACGGAGCGTGCGCGAGCTGGAGGACAGGTTCAACCGCAAGTACCACTATCCTTGGGTCTTCTTGAACGAGGAGGACTTCACCAGCGATTTCAAGCGGTGCGTTGCGTCTTCGTCAATGGTGGGTTCGATGGGAGAAAACTGACGTGGCTCACTGTGCAGGCGAGTCTCGAACGTCATTGCAGGCCCCGTGTACTTTGGCAAAATCCCCCACGACCACTGGTTCCAACCCGCATGGATCGACGAGAACCGCGCGAGCGCGGCGCGCCAGCAAATGGTCGACGACAACATCATCTACGGCGGGAGCGTCTCGTATCGGAACATGTGCCGCTTCAACTCTGGGTTCTTCTACCGCCACCCGCTCCTGCAGCAGTTCAAGTGGTACTGGCGCGTCGAGCCGGACGTGCACTTTCGGTGCGACGTCAACTTCGACCCGTTCCGGTACATGGAGGACCATAACAAGCTCTACGCGTTCACGATCACGATGTACGAGTTCGCGGCGACGATCCCGACGCTCTGGGAGACGGTCAAGGAGTTCGTCAGCCTGCACCCGCAGTACGTGAAGGCGAACAACGCCATGAACTACATGAGCGACAACGGCGGGGAGTCGTACAACCTCTGCCACTGTGCGTGCTTCTCCTTTTTGTCTCGGTACCGAGTAAGGCCACTGACAGATGCTGTCCCTCCCACGCTGTATTCTCGGCTCCCCCTTCCCGGGTTCTCTTCTGTCGGGCCACGCCGAAACGCGTCGCATCACGGACCTTCGCCATATTCCGACGTCTTGGTGTGTCGCTCGTCGCCCGTCGCCCAGTCTGGTCCAACTTCGAGATCGCGAGCATGGACTTCTGGCGGAGCGAGGCCTACTCGCAGTACTTCGAGTACCTGGACTCGAAAGGCGGGTTCTACTACGAGGTGCGCATCTCATGCCTTCGTGCCCCGGCTTACGTTCCGCTGACCGAGTCTCGTCCGACCCCGACCCCGTCCTCTCGCGCCCGGCGCTCCGTCGATCCTCCGTCCGTGCTCCGTGCCGGGAACACTCTCGCAGCGCTGGGGCGACGCGCCCGTGCACTCGATCGCCGCGGGGCTCTTCGCGTCGAAGGAGCAGATCCAGTTCTTCGACGAGATCGGGTACGAGCACAACCCGTACACGCACTGCCCGCGCGGGCCCGGCGCGTGGGAGCGCGGCCGGTGCGACTGCGACGCGGGCCGGAGCTTCGACTACGACGGGTACAGCTGCATGCGGCAGTGGGACCGCATCCAGTGAGTCTTTACATTTGCCCCTGCCCGTGTGGAAGGCGACAGGAGGGAGGGGGTGTGCTATGACGCGACAAGATCTACGTAGAATGCATGCGCGCTGGTGATTTATGCCTGCTGCCATCTTTGCCTAACTTATTCTTTGCTTTCGGTCGAGCACTCCCTGCAATGTTTTTCGCTAGCTCTCTGCACCATCGACGTTCGATGCTAACCGGCAGTAATCATCTAGAAGATACTGTATATACAATGCACTCAATGTACATATCGCATTTATGCCGTCATTTACGACGCAGGACTACCGTTTCCTAGTCTCATACTTGCTTGGCGCTGAACCGAGATGTTGGTCCGATGGATGTCTCATGCAGCCCGGCCCTTCGCTGGATACATTGTTGTGGCTTGTGCGAGGTACAGTATGTCCTATGCGCGATGGGCTCCGTTGGGACTTGTCTTGGTGTCTGTGACTTCAAGGTGCCCTGGTTAGGGCGAGACACGAGGGTTGATGGAATTGGCCGCTCTGCTCTGCCTGGGGAGACTAAGTCAAGCACGCAAAGCAAACGAGAGGGAACAGTGATCATGGATCACAATTGACACAATGTCACTACCACTTCGTAGTACAAATACTACAAATACTGCTACTGATACGTCGTGCCACAACAATCCTGATAATAACTCGCACGTCCGTTCGTTGCATTGAAACGCAGTAGAGGAGTTCACTCTGGGAGCAACGGAACGACACTCCTCAGCTGTTCTGGCACCAGCGCGGCAGGTAGAGGCGCAATCGCCTGGAGGGGCGCGCGCTTGGCGAGGCCGAGCAGATTCATCCGTAGCACCCGCATCGCAGGGTCCTCGCCGTCGGCCTCGACTTCCGGAGGTAGTAATGGAAGCGGAAACGCTTGCGGCGCAGCGGGAGAGGCGGCGCATGTCATTTCGGGCGGTCGCTCGGATCGGGCGGGTCGCGGTGAACCATCGGCTTGTGGTGGTGATTTCGCTTCCGGTGACAATGAAGGAGGGGATTCGAGGGCAGGTGGTGCACTGTCCTCTATATCAGCTTTGGTAGCGGGCGAGGAATCGTCCACGGGCTCCATATCGACGTCGACGTCCGCGTCGCCTGCTGACGGAACAGACTCGGGAGCACCGCCAGAGGGCGTCGCAGAGCCGTCTGTCTCCATCTTCGCCGCATATGCATCCTCTTCGCTCTTGCCCGCTGTCCCTGCATTCGTACCAGCTCTTGTCGCGATCATCCCGTCGATCGAATCGGCGACGAGCGCGAGCACGTGCTGGAGCACCTCCGGATCCTCGTCCGTCGCACTCGGCTTCTGCGTCTGTCCCCCAGGGGCCTGCCCCTGCCCCTGCGTCTGCGCCTGCGCCTCCTGGTGCTGCGCGATCGCGAACCGCAGGAATGCCGCCGCGTCGCCCCGCGCCTCCTCCTCCTCCTCCTTCCTCCTCCGCTTCTCCTCGCGGAACGCGTTGCCCGCCCAGTGCGCCTCGACGCGGTAGAGCTCGTCCGGCGTGTGGATCAGCGGCGTCATGTCCAGGCGCGCGGACAGCACGGCGAGCACGCGCTCGGCGGCGGGGAAGGCGCCGAGGGAGAGCGGGATCTGCGACCGCACGCGCTGCGGGGCGTGCGCGAGGTGCACGGGGTCGCGCAGCGCGCTGGAAGCGGATGCGAGCACGCTGTGGAGCCCGCCTGTGAGCGGGTCGAGGACGTGTTGCGAGACGTAGTGCGCGAGGGGCATGCCGAGCGCGTCGTAGGAGGGTGGCCCGGACGTGTCTTCGAAGGGCCCGTCGCGGCGGACGAACTGGGCGATGCTGTGCGCGTAGGCGTACCCGTCCACGCCGCCGTAAACCACGTCGCGGATATACTCCCGGGCCTCGTCGCCTTTCTCTTTCCAATACGCGATCTCTTCGTCTTCGCCCGCTTCGCCATGCAGTCGCCGGTCCACCTCCTTGCCCTTGCCTCGCGCACTGGCGCCTTCCACGCTCGCCCGTATTGCTTCGAATAGGCTCCTTTCGGACCCGAGATCACTGATGTTGGCTGCGGTCCCCTCGGCAACAAGCAGGTTCTGAAGCTCAGCGAAGGAGCCGAAGTCGGTCGTGGCGGGTACCCTCGGTGCTTTCCACGGCGGCTCTTCTTCGTCTTCTTCGTCGCGCTCTTTGGCTCGTCGGGATGACGTGTTGCGCACGATCGTCCAGTGACGCCGTTTCCGCTTCTTCGTGTTTGTAGACGACGCCTCGCTCAGGGAGGGGACGCTGGGGCCCGGGTCAGCCGGGCATGCAGGTAACGTTACGGGCGTCGGGAACGGTGGAAGCGAGGAAGTAGATGATTGAGCTGGCTGAACGGGTTGAGCGGATTGGTCGGCGGGAGGAACGGGAGGGTAAAGCGGGGTGACGAGAGGACGTGTTGGTGGATCGGGGACGAAGAACTGAAGGGTGGAGAACGGGTCCTCGAGTTCCGAATAGTCTAGACTGCCATCTGGCCGGTATGGAGGGCCGCCTCTCTCCATCCGCAGACGTTCCTTCTTTGTGCGATAGCGCTTACCTTAGGACATTCAGCAGTGAGAATAGAAGAGACATGGACCCAACATACCTTTCAGCTTGAGCGCAAGCATCAATTCTGCCCAATCCGATCCTGGTGGGAAGGCACCCAGACCGTCCTTCGTACCCGGGAGACCACCGTCCGCCTCCAGGCTTTCGGATAGTGCGCCCGGAGGCTTCTTCGTATTCGCACCTCCCTTCCGCTTACCAGAATGCGCATTCACCGGCGTCTGAGTACTGACGACCGACCCACCGTCGTCCGCATCCATCGGTGTACCCTTCTCCCCGTCTACCCGCTCCTGCTCCCTATCCCCATCCTCCGGATCATAATCTCGCTCCACATCGATGTTCCAGTCCGTCTCGTACTCGATCACGGTCCCGGCAGCCTTTGCAATGTGGTCGAGTGCCCAAGTCTCTATGCGATCTGCTTCGGTATGGTAGATAGTGCCGGGAGGATTGAATGTCTTCGCATTAGTCGTAACAAGCTTCAAATCGTCCTGAGAGCAGTGTGAGAAGGATTACAATGGTATTAGGCAAGAGACGCACGGCGAACTCCTCCAACGACCTATATCTCCCCCTCTCAACTTTCGTAGTCATGGTACCTAGGTCCATGGGATGTTTGATGACATCTGCATACCCAGTAACCTGCGAGGCATCTACAGGTTTTAAGAAGAAAGCATAGTCGTCTTTCCTAGTGATCCAAGCGGTTAGAGGTATTCCGTTTCGAGCGATGTTCAGCACTCACTTCTTGATCTGCGCAATCAGCCTCATAAGTACCTCCTTCAACGGTTTGAGCTTGATAGGCCTTGGAATCTTCGGTTTTGGTTCATCTTGGACGAAACTGAGGCTCTTCTTTCGCTTCTGACCTCTGAGGGCCTGTACGGACTTGAGGGATGGAAGAACGAGCTTGAGCCCGCTGCCGCTTGCTGCAGCATTGAAGTCGCTCATAATAGAAGTAAGTCTCTTTTGGTATTTCGAGATGTGTTTCAGCAGGCCCTCGAGAGGACTACAATAACGCCTGAGGCTAGATCGCGGCTGAGCCCAACGATGGGCTAAGCAGTGTTGTGGATGCGCTTCTGTCTCTGCCTAATTCTGATCTTCTCTGAATTCAGCCAGCCAGGAGGGGCAAGAGTATATAACAGATGATTTAAGCAGTCAAGAGTGCTGCAGAGAGGGATTTTGAGTGTTCACTTAAGTAATAAGCAGGCCCTCCGGGCTGAGCATGAGCTGTGGCTGATCGAAATTGGATCGGATGTTAATAATTGCAAAGGAACAGTTCCGGCGCCTGGCGGGCCGCAAGTGGCACGTGCGGGCTCATATTGCCGTTTTAGGCAGGCAGGGGTACCAAGACTGCCAGACTCGAGCTTTAGCCACCTTGGGACGTACTGGACTGTACACTACGACGCCAGACTAAACTCCTAGCTCTGCGAATCGCTTTGACCCCCCTGGTCTGTTGCTCTTGTGTAATATTGCTGGTGACTTGCATGACTAGAGAACTGAGGTGACACGCTACTTGTCCCTGATACTACGTTCGCGGCATGAGCTCTCTGGCTTTTCTAGTTACCGAGCTTCAGGTACGAAACTCATGGCCTACCTGTTTGTTTTGACCAACGGTCTTGCGCTAGTCTTTGGCAAGTGAGACACGTCGAAAGCATCCGGATGTCCGCGAGGTGTCTGTCGCACTACCCACCTCACGTCGTCGCATATGCACTAACAGGCGGCTACAGGCAGCAGAGAAGTCCCTCGCTATACTACGTTCCTCTCCAGAACAAGCGACAGCGAACTTAGCACGAGGTGAGCGGTTACAGCAGAGACTCACTTCATCTCTCTCAGTGTCGACTCGCAGATGGGCCACAGTCAGACGATCTCCTGCGCCCTGTGTTCATGGGTTGCGCGACCAAGAATGCTAAAGTGGTCATGATTTCTTTGAGCTCTCTTCAGCGTCTCATTGCCCTGAAAGCCGTACCGCAATCAGCGGTCCCAGTCATCATCAGCACCATGAGCGACTGCATGAACCAGGGAGTTGACATCCAACTCCGGATACTGCAGACCCTGCTGTCGCTCATAACCAACTTTCCCGCTGTGCATGGCCAGCTGCTCGGTGATGTAGGCATGTGTCGTACAACTCGCGTTTGGTACTGACCCTTGCGCAGGCCTTACTGCTCTGCTTCAAGCTGCAGGAGTCCCGTATCGCAGTTGTATCCTCGACAGCGGCGGCGACTCTCCGGCAGCTCGTCATGTTCGTCGTGGATAAGGTTGTGGACGAAGATAGGCGGGACGAGTTCGATCTAAAGGCCATGGTCGACGTCACATTGCCGGACGGCGAGACCAAGTCCTTAGGCCCCTCCGCACGAGACGCGTACGCCGTCTTTGAGGATCTGTGCCTGCTTGCGAACGCCGAGCGTCCTCATTTCCTTAAACTCGAAGTATTGCGGAAGACATTCGCGCTTGAACTGATCGAAAGCGTGCTCACGAACTACCACGATCTTTTCCGCAAGGTAAGTCACTGCGATATCTCAGCCAAACAGCTTCTTATCTTGACCGCATAGCATCCCGAGCTTCTCCTCTTGCAGCGCCACCACCTCTCGCCGCTGTTGCTCAAGGCGTTATCCGACCGACCGAATTTCCCGCTCACGCTGCGAGCGACACGCGTCGTCTTTCTTCTCCTGAAGCAGTTCTCTGGAGAGCTGAAGACTGAGTCTGAGGTTTTCCTGATGATGCTCATCAAGATTGTCGGGTCGGACGGTGACGCTGACCCAGCGGAGAGTGGACATCCTCATGGGCCCCGTCCCTTGTGGATGCGAGTGCTCGCCATGGAGATCATGCGCGGGTGAGTACCAGTCGTTCTTTCGTAAGGTCCCCACTCATCCTTTCTCCAGGCTCTGCAGCGATGCGGAGTTGATACGGAACATCTGGGAGAGATACGACGCGGAGGAGGGCGGCTCGAAGGTGTTCACGTCGCTCATCGCCGCGCTGAAACGCCTTGTCACGGAGAAACCTGCACTGCTCGGGGTCTGCACGCAGATGTTTGGTGTCGGCGTCCCGACGAGCAGTGGCTCGAACTCTGACTTGACCGGATATGGTCTCGACGTGGGCGGCGTTGCTGGAATGGTAGCAACAGCAGCCAGCGCGACCGTCTCTGCCGGGCTGAGCATGATTGGCTCAGAGTCAGGACTGAGTTTGCACGGATCATCCATGAAGCTGCAATGGTGAGCATTGCGTCCACACCCCCGAATCGTCAGCTGAGGCGAGATGACAGCATCGACCAGCTGGACAAAGCTGACTCACCCAACATTCCCGAGTCCTATGTCTACCTTCTCGGGCTTCAGTGCCTCGTGGCGCTCTGCGAAGGCTTCGCCTCCTTCACCGGGCCGCTCTACAACTCCCTCATGATCCAGCGACCTCGGTCAGCAGGCGAGCCCGTCGTGCGGGCGCCGCCCGCACTCGACATGTCCACGCTGCCCGCGGACGAGCCCACGACGCGTCAGCTGCGGACAGTGCACGACATGGTCGAGAGCGGGTGGCCCGCGCTCCTCGCCGCGCTCTCCTTCCTCATCTCGACCAACCTCTCGGACGAGCTGTTCGTGGAGGTGTTGGCCAGCTATCAGGCTCTCACGACCGTCGCTGGGATGCTCGGTCTTGTGACACCCCGGGACGCGTTCTTCACGAGTATCGCGCGGCTGGCGATACCGACGCGAGTAATCTCCAGTCTGGACACGTATCCCAGCTCTATTGGACATCACACGGAGCCGATCACGCCACGTAGCGCGGCGAGCACCCTCTCGGAGAACCTGGGGATTGCACTCGGTGGTTCCTCCCAGCCTCCAGGCTTGTCCGAGAGGAATATGGCATGCCTGAAAGTGCTCGTCACAAGCGCACACTTTTTGGCAGGCAGTCTCGGCGAGAGCTGGTTCAACTGCCTAGAGGCGCTGCAGAACGCGGACTACGTTCTGACATTACGGGGCACGAAGCCGACTCCAAGCAAGCGCGGTTCCGGCCTTGGTACGGGCAGCGCACCTGGGAGTCGCGTGTCGTCTACCAGCGGCTCTCAGTCCGCGAGTCAAGTGGGCGGCACAGCGAATCAGGGTACAGGCCAACAGACACAATCGGCTGCCCGCCACCCCCTATTGGTCGATCTTGACCCAGAGAGCATGCAACATGCTATCCAACGCCTGTTTGACGCTTCCAAGAACCTCGATGATGGAGCATTCCGCCACTTCGTGAGCTCACTTTGCAAGTTGAGCGCTACCATGATCGGTATGCAATCGGAGGAGGCCATGTCTGAGTCAGAATCTTTGGACGAACTGGTTACCAGCCCAGGCCTCGCGTTACAGGCAGAACACCATCGCAGAAGAGTGAGCGGGATTCACATGCCCAAGACACCTGTGCGTATGCTGCTTGGCGTCCCGTCTGCATCTAAGTCTAATCCGCAGCCGTAGCGATCTGGAGACTTCGGGATTAGCAAGCTTGGTGGCGTGGCGATGCTCAATATCCACCGGTTGATATACCGGTCGCCTGACGTGGCTTGGGACCCCGTCACGGAGCACTTGCTGAGTGTCATCCGGAATACCCTTGCACCTACAACAGTGAGAGTGCAGGCTTCTCGCATCCTGGACGACATCCTCGTTGTGGTGCCGCGCAACTTGTCATCCACAGGAGACCTTCAGCCGAAGGTACAGAGACGGGTACTTGACGTGCTTGCTCGGCAGGTTATTCCCGACGGCATTGCATCCAACAGCACGACTGTAGAGGTACGACGCATGGGCTTCGAGACGCTGCATCAGATCCTGCAGGCCTCCGGACATACCCTAGTGATCGGTTGGGAGACTATATTCGATATGCTAAGCAGTGTTTGCACTCCAGCAACTGTGCCTTCATCCGGGACCATGGATTCTGTGTCGACACCCTCTACTGCTGTTCCAGAGACTCCACGTCGCAAGCCTGCACCTCTTGGTTATACAAATGACAAAGGCCACAACACTCTGGTGAAGATTGCATTCCAGTCGTTGACTCTAGTTTGCGATTCTCTCAGTTCGTTGTCACGAGAGCATCTCCGTCTATGTATCAGCACACTGGGGCAGTTCGGTCGCCAAGCGGATACGAATATCGCTCTTACAGCGGCGGAAAGCCTACTTTGGGGCGTTTCGGATTCCATACAAGCAAAACGTAAAGATGCGGCCACGGAGCCTGAGTACAGCGCTCTCTGGATGTTCCTCCTTGTGGAGGTGCTCGGTCTTTGCACAGACGCCCGGCCCGAGGTGCGAGTAGGCGCGATACAGACCCTGTTCCGCACTCTGCAGCTCTATGGTACGACGCTTAGCCTGGAGACATGGGACGAGTGTATATGGAAGATAACCTTCCCTCTTCTGGATGCGATCACTGTCGCGGCTCAACAGGCAATCGCTGATGCTGATGACGAAGACTCAACTGTGGATCCCGCCGATCTGCAGTGGGATGAATCGAAGATCCTGGCGCTACAGTCTATCGGCTCGATTTTCCATGAGTTCTTGTTGACCAAGATCATGCCGCTGGACAGCTTCGCAAAGGCGTGGGATGCCTTCGTAGGCCATATACAAGCATCATGGCGCAATGACAGTCGTTTCGTCACCGCCACTGCTCTTCGTTGCCTGGATAAGTCAATCAACGCACTAGCGACTAGTGAAGGTGAGCTTGCGGGGAAGACCAAGGAGGCGCTGGCTACGGTGTGGCGTGCCTGTGACGAGATGGGAGCGATGGTCACTGCCCGAGGTGCTGGCCAGCAGTCTGCGAATCAGACGAAGCCGTTCACGCAGGAAAGCTTGATGGCGTTCGTAGATGTCATACGCAGCACCCGGTCCGTTGCGCGGAACGTTGAGCGACACGAATGGCCCCTCGAGCAACTTGAGCGTTTGATGTCCATTCTGAAAGGTATGTGCGCTCCGTGGACGTTCGTCACCCGCCGGCTGACCTTCCTGCAGGCGTTTTGACGTATCAGAACTCAACCGATTACAGATCGGATGTTGATGCTCTGAGTCCTGTTCAAGTATGGCTCTCGTTGGCCCCTTCTACAAGTGCTGACCTCATATCCTTTAGGCCACCGTGATGCAAGCTATCGATGGCGTCGATCTATCGTCCCCGGGTGCTCCCTCATTAGTACTACGGGATCTGTCTGAATACGCTACTTTGCCCTTCCTGGCGTCTTTTGACATTCCACCGCTCACTTCTGGTGTCCTAGCGACTCCCTCGAAGTCAACCATAGGGCGCGTTACGTACATCGCACTGTCAAAAAAGATCATGCCTGTGCTAGTAGAGCTATTCCTCCGTTTCAAAGGTCAGACCGCGATATACCTTGATGGTACGGTGGAGCGAATTTGTTCGGTCAGTGATATCTTTAGCATACTGGTCTGATCTTACTCTCAACATTTGGTGATCAGGCATATGCGATACCGATCAAGCTGAAATACGAGTGTCCCGCGCCTTCTAAGTTCGGCAAGGATCCTCCGCTATGGAAGACTGCTACAAACAATTTCTTGCGCATCGTCAAAGAATGTGGACCGCAGCTTCGTGAATTTGGTGAAGGTAATTGAAGACTCGTGCGTATCGGATGCGTACTTACGCCTAATCTAGATGTTCCCGATCCCCAGCAGGAAGGCATCTGGCGTCAAATTATTGAGACGTTCCGTGGTGGCATCCTGGCCGACTGGTACGTCTTCAGTCTATCATTTGTATTTCCAATCTCTGATAGCCAAGCAGTTCTGCTGCCGAAAGCTTGCCTCTAGATGTGCAGGAGGCTGAGGAAAACTTCGATCTCGCACTGGTTGCAGCACTCGAAATCGACGTGGTCCCGTATCTGGGAGAGCCCTGCATTCCAGATTACCTGATTGTGCAACTGTCGAGGGTATTGCACCAGGGCAGCCAGATCCGGGATGCCGATGACGATCTGCCGCCCTCACCCGCTTCAATCACGGATTCACATTGGGACACCAGGACACGCAGACTGTCCCAGGAGTTCGAGAAAGTGGAGAAGTTCGGCGCGGACGTTGTGGCGCTGGGAACCACGGAGAGCGGGCATTTTCGACCGAGAGAACGGTTCTCGTACTGGTGCCTTGACCTGCTTTTCCTCGTTTGTTCAGATACGGCCAAAGGTCAGTCGCACGCGACGGAACGGGGTCTGCGCAGCATCTGACACATCCCTGCAGATCGTATCCCCGCTCGAAGGAGGATGGCCGCGTTGAGTCTGCCGTCATTGCTGGAGCGATGCCGTGCGACGCTGGTGAACTATGTGGCCGACGAGGGTCTGCGAGGGAACCTGCCCTTCCCAAGGTACAGACGGCTCCCTCTAGCTTCTTATCTTTACTCATACTGTGATAGAGCAAGAGAAGAAGAGCTGCTGTATGTCCTGCAGAAGCTACTTAGACTTCAGCTATGGCCGGGCACGCTCTGGGCGGCGCTTTCAGAATCGCCGTCGCAATACTGTGTCGAACAACCAGGTATGCGTATGTTCGCTTCCAGTGTATTTGGTCCTTATGTCAACTTTCGCAGCTATCGACCCGTCTCTAGAGCCTGCTCAGCTCATTGCGGATGCGGTAAAACGTTCACCAAAGGCGCACCTCTTCCACTTCTACCCCGTGCTATGCGAAATCGTGTCAATCCCGAGGAGATCGCCCTCAACTTGGGTTCCGCCCGACGCGCTCTCTTTACCCAATAGCGCACTCTCTCCTAGAGGATCCGCAGCTTCCGGTGGCGAAGCTAATGGCGACGCCGATCACGGAAGGCCTATTGAACTTGACGCACGCTCCCTGGTCAAGGAGTGTTTGAAGGAAGTTGGCAAGGAGATGGGGGTGCGGCAATAACCCGCTGGCACTGCCTCTGGCCGGACTCAGTGCTTCTATTCTCCGGATACGCACACGACTGACTTATATATGACTCGGATTCACATGGCCCACTACCGTAGCTTACACAGACTTCTTTAATGCAGTGCTTCTGAGGATGCCGGTAGCGGAAGTACTGCGCACCTACCGATGTACATTGGTAACCGTACGCTCGAACGCAGACTCATCTAGTGGGGCGGCCCTGGCACGGTAGGCAGTGCCTCCTTCAAGTCCTCTTCCGTCGCTCCCAGGACCTCCAATATGTCGTCTCTCTTGAAAATGCGCGCTGTCTGGATCGCAGTGGGCGTGCCCAGCCTTGGGTTGGCACCACCGGCCATGAGGACGCGTATCGCCTCGACCTCGTTCTTGAACACGGCCCCTGCCAACGGCGACTGCCCGTTGTCATTGATTCTATTCGGGTCCGCGCCCTTCGAAAGCAAGGTGCCGGCGAGACCGGCGTGCCCGCTGTAGGCTGCGAGCATGAGGAGCGTGTTCCCTGGGCACATGTGATTGTGTATTAGTGTTCGAGTTTCACAGGTCGGTCGGTGCCGGTTGTCTGACCTTTCTCGTTCGTAAGGTTGGCAGGAAGACCTGCGTCGATAGCTTGCGAGAGCAACGCCGTATCGCCGGTTCTGGCTGCGTCGAACATGCGATGCGCGAACTCTACCGTTTCGGTGGGGAGAGAGCCTCCGTTTGCTGCGGCCTGTGCAGTCAAGGGTGGTTGTCATAGATCGCGGCATCTGCACACGGGGCACGACTCACCATCTCCAATGCTTCCTGGCTGCTACTCGCAGTGGTAATGCAGTCGCGTTCAGACCTGTGGCTGTAGCCGCGTATGCCACCACGGTTGCAGCTGACTGAGCTGCTCACGGGGTCAGTATGAATCTTCGACGAACACCGAACATGATGCCGTTCTCGGCACGAAGCAATCATGCACCACTCCAATGTTTTTGGCCGCATAAAACTCTTTTTATTTAACTCCCAACCATCATAAGAACGCTGGCCGGGCAGGTGGCACATCTCGGACGGTGGAGAGCCTGATACACGATCGGAGGTGCTATTGATCGAGTGAACCGATCGTGATACGTAAACACCAGTGCCGCGGATCATTGTCACTCAGTGACATCCCTGCCTGCTGTCCAGTCGGCCAGCAACTTCGCTGCATCAAGTTGCTGCCTAGTAACTCCCATCCAGGCTTATGTCCAGAAAGAGGATAACCTAGCAACATGTTCTCGCTGTATCGTCGGTTCTGAGGAAGCTACATACATCCACACAACGCAGAGTAAGTTTCATTGAATTGATTGAATGAGAGCCCTCGACTTGCACCTGAGCAGCAAGAGACCATCATCCATGATCCACCGACTGCGGACTGCGTAGCTCACGATTGGTGCAGCGGTCGCGAGCTCTAAATTGAATCCGATCTGTCTGACAGCCTGGTTCCTTGGGGATAATCTATTCAGGCGGTTAGGGTCTTCGCAGGATGACATACTTACAGGAACCCTGTCCCCGGTATGACCGAAACTGTTCAATGTCGACATGTCGATATCCCGCCAGCGATCGCAGCGGGCCCTACATTGAGACAATTCAGTTCCGTTGCTAAGCCTGCGGTCCGTAATGGCATCGAAGGTGTATGGCACTGTACGACGGACGTAGGATGCTCGTTAGCGGCGAGGCAGTGTGGCAGATCCGCGTGTAAGGTATGTAAGCGTTACTCATTAGCCTACAAACGATATACGCACGGATTCTGTTTACTATCATCGCGCTCGTGAGCCAAGTCGGGGGATCCATCGCGATGAGATTGCAGCCGTCCGAGTCCGGAGAGACTAGGCGGAGCTTGACAACCACACAAGCCATTTCGCATGGCGGACACAGTGCAGCGCTAGCGGCGTCCCTTTCCCCCCCTCGTGCTCTAGACATAACGCTGAGGGCCCTCATCGAGGTCAAAGCCTTGCCAGCTGACTCCGCATATTCAGTTGCGTGTGGTACGAGGGCTGTTTCTTGGTCTCTCAAATAGCATCGGGGAGAAGCCTGGACATCAAATCGATGTGTCTCCGGTTCATGACTGCCTTCTGCGTCGAAAGTCATCCCCAGGTCGACCGGTCTGTGCGATCCCGGACAATCTCACGCTCGAGCATGCTTATTGTCTTGCACCATTGACTCGTGTCCGGCGAAACGCCAATAATTGCATCACTCTGCCTCCGCGTTTTCCAGAGCATTTTCTATGGAACTAGTCGTCGCTCGCGAGATCCGTCTGTCGGATCTCTCTTTTGTCTTCGGCACACCTCTTTACGTTGGCCTCATTATGAATACACACCGATCTCAGCGCGACGTGCCTCTCATCTTTGATCGAATTACTGTACTTGTCAATCCCATGGCTTCCTGCATCCACATTTGAGGCTACACCCTTGCTTCGGGGTGGGTCTGGCCGGGGGCGGGGTCCGTCTAGCACGGCCTACGGCCGCCCAAACCCCTAGGTTGGCGAGCAGTCCCGTTGATCGGCGTTCAGCAAGAATGGGGGTTTGTTGCTCGTGGTACACAGGTTGACGCAGCAGCCTTCGAGTGCTGCGATCTCCTGGCAAATGCGGATGACGATTACTAGTGGAGGGCATGACGTACCATACGGCCCTACGGAGTAGATGGTCAGTCCGGCTGGCAACCGCAAGCTTACCAACCCGTTGGGACTGATAAGTATGGTGTTCTTTCATCGTCGTCCAGCGCCTCGGTAGCACTTCATGTCTGCTCGGCATTTCATTCTCGGATACCACGCTGTCATATACAGCGCGGGATCGGTCGGTGGTGATGTTCCACGGGTGATTAAACGCCTCACGAATGCCTGCTGGCGCCGGAAGTATTCTCATTGAGCTTACCTGGATGGGCGAAGCCACGATCCCTGAGGCCACTCGACGCCGCTATTGTCAGCAAATTCATAAAAGATACTCAGAGTTTCGCCGCAAACCGGCGAGTCCCTGGATATCGTCGAGGTTCACATGCCGGATGCTCCAGCTGAGCCTTCGGCGCGGCCCTGCTGCTATGCAACTCGGCGCAGCACGTCGCGCCCGGCGATATGATGAATCCAAGCAAAATTTGCGACGTCTAGTGCGTATAGCAGCAGTCGCCAACGTTACGATTAATGAGCGAGGCAACTAATGCGTAATTGAACGACGAGCAACGCGACGGTGGTTGACATGGACAACCAGGCCCGGGCACCGAGCGATCTACAATCTCGACAGCGCTGATCTTGATGACCCGACTTGCCTAATCGGGTATGTTCTGCACGTGGAATATGTACAGTCGGGATTGTCCAAACACGACCTCTCCGCCCACCATCATACAATGTTGCGCCGCAAGAGAGACGTTGCCTTGAAGCGAGACGGTAAGTCCCACCTCCCCTAGGCGGTTGTGCGTCTTTTGACATGCTCATGCGGCTGTAGCAATGGGCTGGGATCAGCCACGGGTATGCGGTTACCACGTTGCAACGCGACGCCAGAGAACGCGACGCACAGTCACACGACGGTTCCGAACAGCGCCGGAGAGTGTCTGGATATGGATTCAGGCTCATCGCTCCCTCGCACGCTCAGGCTCGAAATAAGTGCTCAATCAATATTCTTCGGCCTCGGAAGCAGCCCAATGTCAGTTGCCGTCGGCGTCTCGCGTACAAATGCGGTCTAGCGCTGAGGCGACGGAGGAAAGTCTGGTCAGAGGCCCTGCTGCCATTTCCGCCGAATTCATGATCAGAGGATTGATTTCGACTGTGTTCCTCAGAGCGCTTGTCTCAGGTCATTACCAGCGTCCGTACGATCGGGTCGCCGATTACCCCTTAGCGTATTTATACCGTCCCTCTTCGTTGGTGGCACACTTTCCTCGCGCCCGACGGCTCAATGACCTCGGGCCTCCCTGGCTCATTTCTGTGTACTTTTTCTCTCCTTCGAGGCCTGCTTCCCTTCCACGACTAATCCTCTCTCACCTAATCCGACGAATAATACTCCGCATGATAATCTTGTTCCGCTATGAGCTTTTCGACAGCAGGATCCTCTCCCCCTCGCAATCCCTCTGGACAGCAGCGAAGCCAGGGACGGCACACTCAGCCTACCGCGCGCTCGACTCGCTCTGGTTCACAACGTGGTTCTTCTCGGAGAGCTTCACCCACTACCAGCGAACCCGTGTCTGAGCCATGGGCTTCTGGAGACGCGGCGAGACAAACGACTTCGGTGGAGATGGAGCGCGAGGTAGGTGAGCATGGAAGGGAACGCTCAAGTCCTTCCATATCATCTTCTCAAGGCGATATGGCCGACAACGAGGGGGAAGCTGGCCCTAGCCAGCCATCCCAGACGGCGCAGCCCGCGACCGCTCCACCCAAGAAGAAGCGAACGAGGACTCTCACTACCCCTCACCAGTCTGCCGTTCTGCACGCACTTCTTGCCCAGGTGAGCTTTCCCATGCACGGCAGACACGGGGGGCATTGCTGAGCTTCTCAATTGTATAGTCGCGCTTCCCTACCACCGCCATGCGGGAGGAAGTAGGCCGTGCTATTGGCCTCAGCGCTCGGAAGGTGCAGGTATGTACATAAGCACTCTGGCGGTACGTACTCTGCTGACGGTTCTGTCATAGATCTGGTTCCAGGCAAGTAGACAATGTATCTTGTTCGTAGTGCTGTTTCCTGATAAATTGCCGCAGAACCAGCGACAGAAGGCTCGCCGCCCCCGCGGGCAGCAGATTGCGCCGCTGACACGGCCGCCTCAATTCGGGCCCTTCACTAACGTCCCCCCTGGCTCTTCTGGCGACGCCTCCGCCGTCGCTGGTCCTTCGACGTTGCACGCTCAACCGAGCGCTGCTTCCGGAAGTGGTTCTTCGACGGGTGTGCCCCCTCTCATGCGCGGATCGGGACCTTCGGGGGCAGACTTCTTCGCCCATCAAGAGCCTCATATGTCCACCCAGTACCCGAGATCTGGCACTTTGCCACAGCTGTCTGGACCAGGTATCCCAGGCCCTAGTAGCACGGGTTTGCCGCATCTGTCTTTACCGAGCGAACCCCGTGGCACATTGCCGTATTCAGAAGCGCAGCGAGGCATTCCTGCCTCGAGTCCGGTGCAGCTCTTCCCTCCGCCCTCTCCGTTCGGTGTTGACGACCCGTCGCGCGAGCATCCTGCTAGCGCCGGGGGATCCCGTCGCTTCAGCGATGAGCCGAGAATGCCGCAACGCATCACGCTCCCGCCGATCGTGGTGGACCCTAGGGAAGGCATTTTGGGCTCCACCAGCCGCTACCCCCCTCCGTTGCAGTTGCATCCTGTCTCACCTTCCCACCTCGCTCCCCCTGCTGTCGGTTTGCGCCGCATCTCGTACGGCCAAGAGCAGGCAGAAGTTCCATTCGCGCATCTACCTCCGCTTAACATACCACCGCCGTTTACGATGGAGCCGCGACCGCAATGGGACGACCCCGCGTTTTCGCCCTTCTCTCGTCCGGGGTCATCATCCCGTCGCCCTAGCTCGTACGCCATACCGCCTTCGACGAATTTTCCTATACCGCCAGTGGAGGCTATGACGACACGTCCCAGCGAGACTCTTCCACCCATACTACCTAGACACGTCGAGCGCGTTGACGACCCTCACGTCCTCTCGATGCCTCACTCCCTTCGTACCCGACCTGATTACTCGCGACTTGAGGAACATCCTTCTCGCGCGACCACCCCTCGAGCGGGCACGAGGTCCCGCCACCACGATGAAACCACACACCCTGGTCGTTGATATATGCCGACATTGACGGCCCCTCTCATTTTGGCCTACGATCTCTTATTCGACGCTGCTCACGAACACTACCACGCATCATCAAGGTGTAGACCTATATGCCTACCCACGTCTAATCGCTCCTTATCTCCAACTGCTCTCCTTCCTATTAACGTCTAATCGCTCTTTGTCTCAACTAGTGTCAACATCACCAACAAGTATATTACGGTTAATCAGACCCGTACACATAGGTAATCTATAACTCGTAGACTATCCGCCTGTTCCGAGAAGTTACGTGGGCTACGTCTCCGCCCGTCCTCATACGATACGCATCGTAATTCGCTCATTCGTTCGAAGCTCTGTTACAAGTAGGCCACCACGACGCATAATTGAATCAGTGTTCCCGCAGAAACGAGGCTACTTGGTTGGGTGCGACGAAAGAGCTACGCTACCTCTCAGCCCCTCCCTCTGCTGGCTGTACCGCCTTTCCATTATCACCCCCCATGTGTCGCACTGACATCTGGGTTTGTGGAGCCGCCCTCGATACTACGTGCTGCAGCTTTCTTGGCGGCCGCAAGACGCACACGCAGTCGTGCCTGACTACGAAGTTTGGCTTCCCTCTCGGCGGCCCGTTGTGCCGAATCGTATGGCTGGCCATCGACTGCTCCGCCCTCCTCCAGAGCTTCAATTGAATCGGATGAATCACGGCCCATCAAAATCGACTTGCTCGCACGGCGAGAATTCTCGTCCAGTGTCACTGGCGCGCCCAATATATGCTTCCGTTTCTCGGCCGCTAGTTTGCTCAGCAGCAACTCACGGAAGCCACTGGTCACTGGCGGTGTACCCTCTTCTGAAGGTGACGGATTGTTAGCATCGACCCACTCGAATACTTCCATGCGACATGCGTGCCAGGGCTCAGGTAGACTGCAACTCACCTGCGCGGGTAGACGCCGGTCCAACGGTCAGGACATCTCCCCCGGAGCGCCGCCTTTCCGCCTCAATAGCGGCAGGAGAAGTCTGTAGAAATGGAGGTGCCGAAGGCGGCGAACGTACCATATCACCATGTTGGAACTGCCCTACGGACTCGTCAACAGAATCTCGCACGGTCTTTCCAGCAGGGGCAGCCAAAGCCGTATCTGACAGCCGCTCCAGTAAAGGACGGTATTCGCAGGCAAGATTGAGGTTCTCGTTACGCTGGGCGGCTCCGCCGGCTCCACGAGAAGGGGTGGCTAATGTCCCTGGCTTAGTCGATCCACGGTGAAGGGTAGGACGGATAGACAGATGTGCCTGCACCGACTCCAGCAAGCTGCGCGGCTTGACGCGTGCTGAAGCTTTCCTCCGTATGTCCTCGCCACTGGACGCTGGTGGGCACGCAGGATCGGACTGCTTATCGCGCACATCACCATCTACACTAGACGCCGTGCCGTTCTGTTCACTGTTTCGATTCAATGCAGTCGTCGGATTCGATGTCGAAGACGTGCGGCGACCCGGCGAACGTGAAGAACGAGTCCGAATCGTGCTAGCTGGATTATGATGCCCTTCCGCTTCGCCGTAATGATGTTCAGGGCCCTGGCCTTCTTGCGCCCTAATACCATTTGCAGTGATTCTCCTGGCAGAATCTCCACGTACAGCAAGTCCCCCGCCGCCTGAGTCAATAAGATGCCCTTTGCCCTTCGACCTGGCCTGCGTTCGGCCGGGAGAGGGTTCCCTCTCTTTTCGCCGCGCAATCGTACTTGTGTTCGCTGTCCCACTGCGGGGGGACGATCGGCCAACGTCTTCATTATCTCTGCTTCTCCGCCGGTCGGTGCGATATGACGGCTCAGGTGACCAAGATTCTTCGCGGCGAGATCGGGATGTGTAGTTATTCGGAGGCCGCGGTGATGATGGGGCAGAGAGCTCATGTGATCGGTCATTGCTGCGAGGGGATAACGGCAAGGGCGAACGCGGTCGGCGGAGGGCTCTCTGCGGTGAGGAGCTAACTGGGGAATGCGAGCGAGAGTTCGAGGCCGAACGAGACCGCGACCTCCAACGCCGGCTGCGTTGAGGCACTGAAGGAGGCGGCAGATCCGGCGGTACATCATACTGTTCAATGAGTGTGAATGTACGTGTGAGCGACCGGAACTGATGCCAGACGCATGAAGGGAAATGCACCTGCACGACTTCATCATATCTGGCTAGATCACGGTACGGAGAACGGAGGTAGCTATAAAGTTCTGGAAAACGTGGTCAGTGAGTTCCCGCGATAGCGAACAATAGAATACAAAATAACGTGATGCACCACACACAGGCGGCAGTACAGCAGACTAACGAACCCCGAGCCGCCATCAATCAAGTCGCGTGAATTTGCCATGAAAGCACCAGACACGCGACGGCACGGGCAAAGAGCGGGACGAAATCACATCCGGCGACAGAAGATCACTCACCGTGAGCGAAATGCTCGGCCTTCACGCGTTCCCCTTCGCTATCCATGTCAAGAAATTCCGCGAGAAGCCTCACGGCTGGTTCCGAGCGGATGTCGAGTGACTTCATCAGCGAGAGCGTAAATGTCGTCAAGAACTGTGCGGTCATCGCATTGCCACAGAGCGTCAGGGACACGAGTAAGTTGCACATTGGAAGTGAGGCCGGAAGACCACCAGTTCGACGCAAGTGGCCACATTGAGATCCAAACGCGGGAGGACAAATGAGGTAAGGAAGCAGGGAAGTCGAGGGCACGTTGAAACGGAAGAAGACACAAGTGGGAGCATGGTAGACGTGTATGATTCAAGAGTTGGAGCGTCAAGCGTCAAGAACAGCGCGACAATAGTGGGGCATCACGAACGTTGACATGATCAGTGACGAAGATACGTACGACGTTTCGCATAGCATTCAGAATCCCGAACGCGACATGATGATTGCAAATGAACAGGATGTCAGCTCAGCTTCTTCACCGATGCGCTCACGTCTTCCATAATGAAGCCTGAGTGCGCACAGAAATTGAGACAACACTGACCTCCACGTCGAGCCCTACCCAGACTCGAAGCTCACGTCGTAAGAACACGGTAGCACGACTGATCAAGTCTTGCGATGCGGAAAACTGTGCTGGTGTCGGAAACGGACGGTAGCGCGTATACGGATTTGATGCAACATGCTGTGGACGTAAATGATTATTAATGCGAAGGCAACACTCAAGCCAGCGAGACAAATGTGCCTGAGTGATGATAAAGGAGAGCTCAGGAAGACTATCGAGCTTGCCGCAGCACAGGGGCAACACAGCATCGCGGATTTTTGGGATAGTCTTAAATGCAACTGCGCTGGCGACATACCCCATTGTCTTGGTAACAGAGAAGCACGACGTCAATGTAACGACAACTGTTGCATCACGCAGCCTGGAGGCGGTCGTGGATGCAAATCCGATGGAAACAGCGGACAATCCAGACCACCGCTATCGGGCGGGCGTTACAGCGGGAGTGCCCCAGTACCCGTACGGCCGCGACCCCTCAGCAAATCTTCGTATACCGGCTCAGTCAGCGACGTACCTTCGCGTAAAGGTGGTGCCGATAGACCCATCTACGTTTCTCGATTGCCCGCTCAAGCTCGTCCGCCTCTTCATGAACCTCGCGCTGTCGCCGGTCCCATTCACGCTCTCGCCTAGTCCGAGCGCGTCTCCGGGCATCCCGCTGCGCCGCCGCGGCAGCACTCTGTGGGCGAGCCGAGGTACGCAGAGGTGCGAGAAAATGTTTTTGATAGTCGAATTTCGAGCGTATGCGGTGAATCAGGTAGTCTCCGATCGGCTGAGAACACAGCGGACACTTGCGCGACTGCTCTGTACATGCCAGAAAGTCGTCAGTCAAGCTCACAGAGGCAAGAGTAGATGGAACAGGCGGACTTTTCAGAAGAGCTGAGAGTGGACTACTCACCTGTCCATATGAGCAAGCATTCAAAGCAGAATTCATGAGAGCAGGCAGGTATCACGGTGCGGTCCGCGAAGGACTGCAAGCAAATGCTACAGTGTTCTTCCTCAACGACTTCTTCTCCCTCCTTAGTTGCTTCATATTGACCGGCAGGCGGCGATATCTCAACAATGTTTGGTGACCGCGAAGGTGACCGCGACTCTAGCTTGACGCGCTTCGCCGGCGGAGTGGTTGCCCTCCTGGAAGTCATCAGAGATTTATCGTAGTGTAGTTACGTGTAAAATCATCTGTTTCATTCGCCTGTGGGTCCAATAGTTTGAGTTAGCAGCTGGAGGTTGCTGAGAGGCAGAAGCTGGTAAATAGAATAAGTAGCGAGGACAGACGCAGGCGCCGATGTCGACGCGGGCATTCAAGAGCCTCGTGGCGCGTGGGAAAAAGCTGCCGGATCCGAGCTCGAGCCTTTCAGTTCGCGCCCTCGCGCCGCCGCCGTTAGGCACAAATGCGAACACATCTCATCTCTGTCTGCGACCACTACAATCGCAATGACTACTCGACTACCCAAGCTCATCGCGTTTGATCTTGAGTACGTGCCTGCCTTGGTCTTGATCATATGGAAGGCCTGAACTGAACACCCATATGGACATCTCACCACCAGCACAGTTACACACTTTGGGACTTGTGGATAGACACCCATGTTACTCGTGCGTCGCAAGCGATACATCACCTCGTGAACCCCGCTAATCTGTTCATTTCGAATAGCTCCTTTGCGTCGTGACGGGGATGCCGTGAACAACGTCCGCGATAGGTGCGCAGCATTCCTCCGCCTATTCAGATCAGCGGGATGAACACGGATGCAGATATAATCATGAGATTGCATTTTACCGCGACGTTCCAGAGATTTTACATCGCCTGCGCGCCGCTGGCGTAATCATTGCTGCGTGCTCGCGTACGGGAGCGCCTCCCCTGTGAGTTCCTCAGTTTCCAATATGTGTCTCTGCCAACCTGACGTATCGCGGCAGCGCTCGCCAAGCTCTTTCTTTGCTGCTTGTTCCCCACCAGGCTGGTGACAAACATGGATCCCCAACTCCCGCCATCAAGTTCTTTGATCAGCACGAAATTTATCCAGGTCTGTCAGAATGTTCAGGGACGACGGTCGACTATACCACTGATCAACGGCTGGGCGAGTAGGGTCAAAGATTACGCATTTCAAGCAACTGCACCAGAAGACGGGCCTACCTTACTCGGAGATGGTGTGTTGTATTTATCTTCGTCCTCCCCCATTGTGTAGACCGTCGTCGCCACAGTTATTTTTCGACGACGAGAAGAGAAATCGTGAGGTCGAGTCTTTAGGTATGTTTCAAACCTAGGAAAAGCGCATATCGTTGAAGAATTGCTCTAGGTGTCACGTTCTGTCTCGTTCCCAACGGTGTCAATGAGCGAGCATTCCAACACGGACTGGACCTGTGGCGAAAGCGACATCCTGTGGAAGTCGAGGAAGACGCGGCCGGTACAGCGGAAGAGACATGACTTCACTGTTGAGAACGCACTTGAACTATCATGGATATATACTGCGCAACATAGACCATTATTTAAGATGGTGTACTTCGGAAAGCTATTCACCCGAGCTGCCGACGACGTGAGTACTGCATCAACTAGCTTGCTCTCCATGGGCAAGGAAAGGTGCGAATAGCCTTTCCCCTGGATTGTTCATTCTCAGAGTCCCAACTTCTGCCGCAGTGTGTCCCTGCGTGCGTCCCGCTATCTGTCAAGACCTTGTGCAGGTGCTATGTCCCTTGCATTCTAACCTGATTTGCTCAGTAGTCGAGTTACAGGCAGACTGTTGAGGTACCTGACACAGCTCGGGTTCTCGTCCTCTCTGTGTTGATTGCAGGAAGTATACGCAGGACCTCACTGCGATCGAGCTTGCTCGGCGCACCCCGGAGACAAGTGCATCGCCTTCGTCATCCGACATCGCTCAATTCTTTGCACAGGTATATTATATTTGTCTGTACCGTCGTGGCGTCGTTCTTCTGACTCGCCGCGTGGCGCCTGTTGATGAACGGTTCAGGTATTGGCACAGACACAGGTACAGCGATGCCCGTTCTGTAAGTCAGTACAGGGATAAACTGCCGGCTGCGCGCGCAAGGAGCCTCATACGGGCTGCGGCGGGCCAAGTATCGCAGGCCACTGATCGGCTTCTCAAGTAGGACTGGAGGCGGGCCCGAATCGCGCGCGCTGTACACATAGCTGCACAATGGTTACTCTAGGTGTCGGGACTGCGACAGGCCGTTGCACCTCATCGACGATTGTCCTGCATGACCACAGGTCTCCTATAGCGTCTGAACGCAGTTCTCTGGCGTGCGCCACATTGTGCGGATCGAAGGTCGAGGCCTAGGTCGTGCGAGAATGACAATCGACGGAGTCACGCTGAATGTTCAATGTGCGTGCGCCTATGTCACTGAAAAGAAATTATTCAGGTCTTGAAGCAAAAAGGGGATGCTCAAAGCGGACCGAGCGCAGCATCTGTCAATAATTGGTTAGTGGATGCAATTCCTCTTTACAACTGCCGGTACTCTTCAGTCCCTTTGCCATGCACGTTTTAACCACACTACACACGCTCTGCATTGACTTCTGTCACTAGAGCTCTCGGCGGCGGCTTCGATTTTATGGAGGCCGTCTAACTGAGAACGGAGACACCTCCGGAAGACGACCCGTGATCGGTGTCAGCGCTGTCCGCGTCTCAAGTCTCCATTCTGACTTGTTGACTGACCATTACGAGGATGGCAGACTGCCCATTTGAGTGCCCCTTGTGTAAACAGTCGCTTGAAGAAGCCTTCGCATTGTCTCTGTAGCGTTCAGTGTACGACTTCTCAAGAGGCCTGTGCTGTGCCGCATCTTGGTGGCGACTCGCGGGATGACATTTATGTGTTCGTTCCAGCTTCGCGCTCGTTGCACATGTGCACACGCGATTATCTGTAGAGCAGAAGGCGCGTAGATATCGGTCTTCGGCATCGTGCGGTTGCAGCTAGGAGTCACCAGAACCTGAATGGCTTGAAGATTGTGCTTTCCGCACTCAGCCTCGATGCGCGACGGGAGGATGCGATCGAGCTGCGCCCACAATTTACATACCATACATATCACTGAGCTGGTTCAGGGCGATGCTGTCGAGAAGGATTAATCCGAATACAACCAGGTCCTGTTGCGGCGATGCCGCCGCCCGTGGCGCATGGCAAAGCGAGCAAAGTGCGAGAAATCAGTCAATTCGGATGAGATGATACACGTTGTTCCGGCACGTATGTGGCGCCAGGTGGCGGCCAGGGCTCTTCCGGCCGTAGGTATCCGTGAGACGCCCGACCAAAGCGATGTACCCAACAAAGCGAAGTCGAACGTTCTCACATCAGCTGCCAGCTGTACATAAACGTCTAGCTACCCCTTGTATTCGGCCCATGCCCCTTCCTTATATTCTCCCTCGTCGCCTGCCCTCTTCGTCGTTGTATTGCTGGCGCTCGAACTCCCGATGTCGCAATGGTCGCAAGGCACCGTGTCAAGCCGATCGTCCTCGCGGTCAAGCACCAGTAGTCGAGACCACAACGAGGTCTCCCTTACGAGTAGCTTACTCTGGATGCTCCTCAACGACCTCTCGAATCGACTTTTGCGATATTTCGGGCGTCAGGTTCGACTCGTCGTGCATGGTGGCGTCATCATGGTCATGCATCCAAAGCTCGCATGCCGTCCGAGCACCCGAGACGTGGACTACAACCATCGGTCGTTCGTTTTAGAGTGGCAGAGGAAGGGTGTGTATGATGCTGGCGAGCGTCTGCGGTCTTGCATCGCAGCCACCGCCTTCAAGTATAACTTGGGCACGGACTGGATGAACGCTTGCGCCGATGTCGCACTTCCCATGTCCTTCGAGTGAGTCATGTCCGCCATCATTCTCCGTGCTGTTGTTAAGCAGTCTGTAGTGCATATGGACAGCTGTATGACCCCATCTGGACAGATGCCATGAGCGCGCAGAACAGGAAGATCAACACTATCTTCACCGCTCCCGGCCTCGAGCTCGTCGGCGTGAGTTGGAGCTGGGCGGTCGCGCTGAAGCTCGTCCGTTACGAGAAGTACGACCCTTACGACATCGCGCACATTCTGCGCTTGGGCAAGCGCCAGAAAGGCGTGCAGTGGACGCGCCAACTGATGGAGGAATGGCTTGTTAACATGTGTGGTGCCATGGGTTATCATAAGTATCCATCCTGGCAGATGGAGGCGACACGAGACAAGATGCGCCATGCCATCGTTCTTGCACAGGCCCATGCCTAGAGCATGTTCCGTCGGGCTTGGTCACCACTTTTCCCATGGCGTTCAGGACAACGCTTTTATACCTTGTGGTATGTGTCTCGCCTGCTGTTTCTGCCTGGAGGCTCATTGGGAAATGAAAGCGCTCTTACTTTCCATCCGTATAATATCCCCCCTTTGTCTGCTTTCCCCGTCCTCATCAGATCGGACTCGCTCTGGACGTTCTCATGATTGTCATGATACCACTCATGCTTTTGTTGTATTGTACGCTCATTGTTTGCATCGGTCTTGACCTATCTTTATTGAGTACGAAGCCATGTTCATACGTATACCCCGCCGACGTCGCGATGCTTCACACCCGTAGACCGCGCGCCCGCCGCTCGGTCGCAATAGTTCACTATCACTGAGTACGCACGCAACACTGCATTTGCATTGCTCATTGGTGCGTCGTTGTGCTAGGAATTTCATGAGATGGTCAGATCTGACGTAGCATGTCAAATTAGGTCCAAGGGCTAGTGTCATAAGCATCATCCTCTCTCCGACCGTTCTCTATTGTGGTCGACAGGGGCTAGGGTCCTGAGGCAAGCGGTCACTTGTCTAGCTCACTCGAAGTATGTGATGACAGGCGTGTAGGTTCGGCTCTGAGGTTGACCTGTCCAGAGACCACTGATGCCATGCGAGCTTTAGGGGACGGAGGACGTGAAGCGGTGCATGGTTCGGTTAATCCGATATCTAAGCCTCACCTCACAGCTAACTCCAGGCGCATTACCACATGGCTGACGTACTCTCGGCTTTCAGAGGGGCGGAAACCTAAGTTTTACGCTCTCGGATCGGCTATGATCGTCATCTCACTGTAAGCAATGTATCTTCGCTATGCTGATGTTCACGCAGATCATGGATTATATGACGTCTACACGATCTATGTATCAAGGGCTTTGTGATCAGGGGAACGTTACGATCACCATTGTCGCGGACGTCTTCTTGGTTGATCGTGACGCTCTTGTGATTAGTCCGGCGGCTATTGTCTCTGGCTCTGCATACCGGACTAAGCCTGAACGTGAAGGGCTATATCTACCCGCCTTGTTCGAGACAGGAGGGGCACATAGGAGGCTGAGATCTCTGTCAAAGATATGTGCCTGTGCAGTGTTGTTCAGTATAACGCTGGAAGGGCGCTCGACGATCCATGTAGCCGCTAGTCGCCTTCCGTTCTCGCTTCCTGGCACGATGCTTATTCCTATCAAGCTGCAAATCAACATTCAGCTCAACTTCCTCACTATAACCAACCACTCTCGCTCGCGCCCGCGGAGAGACTCCCCGAAGCCAGAGAGACCGAAGAAGTTGAGAAAGCAGCGAAGGCCAGCGGATGTAGAACACTCGCCGGGTCATGCTGTGCGTCACGACGGTCTTGAGGATGCTCACCGTCGGACGCTGAACCCAGCATTCACGACAGTCTCATCCACATGGCCGGTCCGAGTATACGACGTCGTGCAGCTGCAGCAGATCCAAACGGTGTTCGACATGCAGTTACTCTTCGAGCAGCACAGGTGAGCACACCGCAGAGACGCCGAGGAATGCTCCATACACTCTATGTACAGCTTCGTCGCGGACTGTCGTCGAGGCACCCCGCATAAGCGACCGATTTTCATGGAAGGCAAGCGCTTCGCCGCCCACGACCGCATTATCGCGCTACAGTAGTAAAGGTGCTGGGACGACGAACCCAACTTCGAGATCGTACTCCGCCGGTACCGTAGCGACCGGTTTCTCTGGGTGAGGGCGCGGCATGTCGAAAGCGCAGGGATGGATGACCTGTCCGACGACACCTCAATAGGAGGGCTTGTGTTTCGTTGAAGACATGTAACAGCAGAGTGAATCAGCCTACCTACCGCAGTAATGTCGGATGCTATCTCTGTCCCTGGACGTGCGTGTTGTCGCCCTCAGCTCCTACACCGGGACCCACGCGGACCTTCCACTTGCCGATCAGCACAATTGAACCAATCTGCACCGAGATTGCTGTAAGTACATAACACTTGTCAGCGCCGCTGAGACAGTGGTAGGTCTTCGTCCGAGTTGGTTCAATGGCTCAACTTGTACCCGCACATTATGAAGGGGGACGCTGGTGCCCTTAGAAAGGTCGGACACTGTAATGTTCAGGTGGAAGAGAGAGACAGGAGGGTCCAAGGTGCGAGCCATGCATACTTCGAGCTCTCTGAAAATGACGACGTGCAACCCTCGTCGGCTCAGTTGACGGGGTCAATCTAGTCAGCCGCAACTGCGTCTATGGGACCCGAGTAAGTAGAAGTCGGAGACACAACCTAAACTAGCGCACCTCAATGCGTATTAATTCTTTGAGGTGGCTATTGGCAAATGTTCCGCAGAACGGCCTTCAAGGCCTCGTCCTATAGTGGATCCGACCCGTCAAGGCAGCTATGTGGAGGTACCAAGGCCACGTTCGGACCTCTCCTTGCTTCTAACGCTCACACTTGGCAAAATTCCCACGGCCAGAGTCTCAACGAGAGGGAGGCTTAACGGTCGTGCGGACTCAACTACGAGCCTACCAGCTCGCCCTAATAAAACTAGACATCTTTTTTTACACAACATCTTCACTAAGAGACTTCTACGGCAAGTACAATGTCAGACACATTGCGTAAACCTGGATCCTGACCGCCGACGACCTCTAACACCCAAGCGCCGTCGACGAAGTCCCCAGCGAAAAAGTTCTCCATACCAAGAGAAATAGAGACCCAACTAGCTAAGTTAAACCCGTCACGCAATGCCATAGATGCGCTCCGAAAGAGACAACTAATCCCGGAAGGGGAAGCCCCGAACATGGCGGCACTGACGACTGGGCTGATACACCTGGCAGCGAGCTCGAACCTAGGCGCGACCAACATCGAGGCACTATGTGCCTTCTCAATATATGCCCAAGAGATCCAGGAAGCTGCCATGGCGGAACAAGTATGGGAACGAATCCGCTCCGTCTACATGATCCGTGACGAACAGCAAGACCTACTGGCAGAAGTCCTCGAAAACCAGGAAAAGGCGCAGAAGGAGATGGAAGGGACAACGGGGAGACTCACGAACAAGGTACGTAACCTGCTAGAGGGGCAGGCCAAGATGGCCAGCGAGTTAGAGGAGCTGCGCGGCCTCAAAGCGGACATCATTGGGACCATTGACGACCTAAGGAAGAGAACCACGCCAGAACTAGACGAGGTCCAACGGCTCAAGACGGACCTCAGCGACACCCTAGAAGCTATGAGGACGACACTCGCACAACCCATGCCCACAGCGATGACGGCCTCTGGACAACCACCCACTGACCACGACAAACACGCAAAGATGTCGTACGCCGCCTCTGTAATGCACATCCTCCCAACATCCCATGCGACCTCAGTCGCAAAACAAGACGCACAGATCCGCCGGATCCTCATTGACATCAAGAACCACGACGACGGAGACCCAGAGACCCAACTCTCTGAACGTGAGTATATTGCGAAGGCAATGCTAACCCTTGATCTCCTGCGCACAGACGGATATGCGCCCCCCGACGACATGAAGTTCCTTACAGTCAAACGACTCCGAAACGGTGGGCTACTCTACGAGGTCAACACTAAAGAAGGGGCAGCCTGGCTCCAAATGCCAGAGAACACCAAACGCTTTACCAGCCGCTTCGGTCTGGAGTCGGTGATACGCGCACGCTACTACACATGCCTCTTCCGTAATGTCCCTACTTACTTCCACCCAGACAGCGACAGAGACCTCCGCACACTGGAACATGACAACGAGTGGAATGAGCACGAGATCGTAGCGGCACACTGGATCAAACCAGTCAACAAACGACGACCAGGTCAACAGCGAGCGCACCTCATTGTCAAATTCAGCTCCCCACAACGAGCGAACTCTGCCATCATGCGAGGAGTATCCCTACTAGGAGCACACGTAATGGTCGAACGCCTGGCCAAGGAGGCGCGACGATGCCTCAAATGCCAACGCCTTGAACCCGGACACCTTGCACAGAACTGCGACCTCATCATCGACGTATGCGGCACTTGTGCCCAGGATCACAAAACGAGCGACTGCACGCAACCGATGCAGAAACACCGCTGCGTCAACTGCAACGAGAATGGCCACCCTTCATGGAGCCGTACCTGCCCTGCATTTGTAGAAGCGACACGTAAGATCCAAGGAGCTAACAAGCTTGAACAATACAGGTTCTTCCCGATGATGGACGACCCATCGACGTGGGACCACATTGACCCCCCGCTAATACCCTCACTCCCTCGCACCCACGACACTCACCCAACGGCTGAACACGACCTACGACGGAACCAAGACACTGACGAGGATGACAACTCCAACGACCAACCCGCACTCCGGTCGCAAGACAGACGTCGCCCCCGCAGCCTGAAAAGGCAGTCAGGCCGAGCTCCTCCCACGACGGAACCCAACTCCATCCCGGTCGAGGTCCAACGAACCCGGGAACGCACACGCAGCTTCCGCGACGGAGCAGGACGTCGCCAGACGACACTAACAGATGCAGGCGGCTTCACTGCTCCATATGCGCGTGGCCGTACTTCTTCGGAGAGCCGCGCCTACCACCCTCATCATGACTGAACAAACTCTAGCACTCAAGTTTGTCCAGCTAAACGTCAACAAATCCAACACCAGCCAGTCGGCCCTCCTCCACAGCATTTCCGACTTCGACATGGTATTCCTACAAGAACCGCACATCGACTTCCTCAAGAATACGAGAGCATCACAACAGTGGCGAGTTGTCTACCCACCCAACCACAAGGACTCACCAGCGCGCACCCGATCAGTAACACTAATCAATACCCGTATAGCCACTAACGCCTGGTCAGCCATCCCGGTAGATTGCCCTGACATAACAGCAGTTTCCCTACAGTACAACACAGGTATAATTCACTTCTTTAACATCTACAACCCACAGGACTCCCAGGGTGTTCTACGAACGCTCGCTAAGGCCACACGAACTACCTGCGCGAGACACATGGACCTAGATGACCCGCAAGTTATCTGGCTAGGCGACTTCAACCGACACCACCCCCTGTGGGATGACGAACGTAATACTCACCTATTCACAGATGCCTACCTCGACCAAGCTCAGCCCCTCCTTGACCTCCTCAGCGCATTTGACATGAGCATGCTCTTACCAGCGGGTATCCCGACACTTGAAGCCGCCAACTCCAAGAACCACACCAGACCCGACAACATCTTTGCATCCCCAGACCTCGTCAGTTGCCTACTACGATGCCGAACGGCCCCTGAGCTACGCCCACCCCGAACTGATCATTACCCGGTCATCACCGAACTCGAACTCGACATCGTACTTGCCCACCCTCGAACTTTCCGGAATTTTCGAAAGGTCGATTGGTCGTCATTCAGGAAAAACCTCGCGATCCGACTCGAAGACGTGGACCTCCCCAATGGCGACATCTGCACGATCCCGGAGTTTAACCGAATTTTAGACGACCTCCTCAGTAACCTCACAGCAACAATGGAAGACGAAGTACCTGTAACACGCCCGCCCCCGTTCGCGAAACGCTGGTACTCCAAGGAACTAGACAAGACACGGCGAGAAGTAAGCCGACTCGGACGCCAGGCATACAAGCTACGGGACGTACCAACACACCCAACTCACCGGGAATACCGCAAACTCAGGAACCGATATGGCGACCAAATCCGACAGGCAAAACATGACTGCTGGAACGCATGGGTCGAAGGCGCAGACATGCACTCAATCTGGACAGTAAGCAAATACATCCGCGCTGGCTCGAACGATGGAGGAAAGAACAGCGTACCACCACTCCGACGTCCTGGCTCAGAAGCAACAACACGGCAAAGCGACGAGAAGGGAAAAATCCTCTATGAGGCATTCTTCCCCAACCCCCCCCGAGCAACCGCACGCTTCATTCGGGGTGACTATCCGGTAGATGCATTCGAATTTGCTAACATATCTGACAACCAGATCACTGATGCATGCCGTCGCCTCAAGGAGTTCAAGGCACCAGGACCAGACGGCATCCCAAACGAGGTCTACAAGCGATGTACTGACATTCTACTCCCCTTCCTAGGGCGCCTCTTCCGCGCGACATTCGACCTCAAGTACTACCCCGACGCATGGAAAGAGTCCCTTACAGTGGTACTCCGGAAGCCAGGACGAACCGACTACTCAATTGCAAAGTCCTATCGCCCCATCGCGCTCATGAACTGCATGGGTAAGATTCTTTCTTCCTGCATTGCTGAGACTCTAGAGTTCGAAATTGAGAAGCACCAACTACTCCCTAACCACCACTTCGGAGGCCGCGCGGGACGAACTACGACGGACTCACTACACCTCCTAACCAAGAAGATCTACGATGCATGGCGCACCAAGAAAGTAGCTTCAGTACTATTCCTCGACGTTGAAGCAGCATTCCCGAGTGCTATACCAGAACGCCTCTTCGACGAGATGCGGAAGCTTGGAGTACCGGAAGTAATCGTCGGGTGGCTACGCCGCAAGATGCAAGGCCGCAAAACGAGGTTAAGCTTTGACGACTTCATCTCACACGTTTTCGAGATACTCAGTGGCATCGACCAAGGTTGTCCCCTATCGGTCGTGCTGTACAAGATCTATAACTTGCTACTCCTAGAGTGTGCTGACCCAGCTAACAACGTGAACGCACTAGGGTTCATAGATGACGTTGCAGTGCTTGCCGTAGGAAAGACACTCGAAGACACTACAGAGAAGCTCAGCGACTACATGGACCGTCGAGGAGGCGCACGCGAATGGTCCCGAACACGCAACTCCAATTTCGCACTCACCAAACTTGCCCTACTCCATGCCGATCCACGTCTCCGAAGCAATGACCTAGGACCTGAACTGACGCTGAGGGATGGTATAGTCAAACCCACTGACAAGGCCAAGTTCCTAGGCGTAATAGTGGACAACAAACTGACCTTCAAGCAGCACGCTGACTACGCCTTACGAAAGGGCACCACCTGGATCCAACAGTTCGGACGCCTCGCACGCCCCAAGAATGGACTGAAAGCGCAACATGTACTGACACTGTACAAACAGATGCTTGTCCCCGCAATGCTCTATGCCGCGAGCATATGGATCACCCCGCAAAGGGCCATCGAGGGACGAACCCGCCTCTACGGCTCTGTAGGAACCATCCGCAAGCTAGCGCGCATCCACAGACAAGCGTGCATCATGATAACAGGAGCCATGCGAACGACGGCAACAGATGTACTCGAAGCACACCTCAACCTCCCCCCATTCCACCTCCTAGTTGACAAACAGATCGCTCGCGAAGCCACTCGACTATGCACCCTACCAACCTCACACCCCCTCTACGAACACGTCGAATACGCCTCGGTGGCAATCAAACGCCGAAAAAGCCCCCTTCACGAGATCCTACAGGCCTACAACCTCCACCCTAACAACACCGAGAAGATTGAAGCTGTGCGACTCCCACCGGGATGGCGCCCCCCATTCTCCACCTCGATTGCTGACAGCAAGGAACAGGCACTACAGGATGAACTCAACTGGGCCAACCGACCCGGAATTCGCATCTACACGGACGGCTCGGACTTCGAAGGTGGTGTAGGAGCATCAGCGGTACTGTACAAGCCGAGAGCACGAACACCGGAGGTGCTACGATACTTCCTTGGCCCCTCAACACAACACTCAGTCTACGAGGCTGAAATCATTGGTCTTATCCTCGGCATACACTTACTAACACAGGAACTCAGCGCAAGATCGGCCTCCTGCGCAGCCGACAACATGGCATGCCTACTCGCAGTACGAAACCGTAAACCCCACCCAGCTCACTACCTAATTGACAGACTCCTCCGTGACACCGATACAATGCTCGATCGACACCCAGGCATCAGACTCACGCTAAGATGGGTACCAGGACACCGCGACGTCACCGGCAACGAGCGCGCAGATACCGAAGCGAAGGAGGCAGCGCGCAGGAACAGCAGCCCAGCAGGCTCCCTCCCCCGCTGGCTCACGACCACGTCACTCCCGGCGAGTGTCTCCAAAGTACGACAAGCACTGTACGACAACATAAAGAGTACAGCAAAGACGGAATGGAAGAAGTCCCCGCGCGCAGCGAAGCTGGACAGAATCGACCCAGGGCTACCCTCTCCGAGCTATCTGAAACTGACGAAGTTCCTCCCCCGCAAGCAGATGAGCCTACTCACCCAGCTCCGAACCGAGCACGTACCACTCCAGGTCCACCTACACCGCATCAGCAAAGCCGACTCACCACGATGCCCGACATGCGACTACGCGAAAGAAACCGTATACCACTACCTCCTCGACTGCCCGACCTACGACCAACAGCGAGCGCGCATGGCCTTCAAGCTTGGCCCAGCAGCGCATTCCGTGCAAACCCTCCTTACCGACCCCAAGGCTCTCCCCCATCTCTTCCGCTTCATACACGACACACGTCGATTCGACAACACGTTCGGTGATCTCATTACCGCGACACCCTGAAGCCTCAGACTACCGGGAACATTAGTATAGTACCACCCCTACACGGTTTAACTACGTTACACCCCCCCCTAGCTTACGATAAAACGACTCTACCAGCTCACTAGAGAGAACACCGAGAGCGACTGCAACGGGCCACACGCTGCCGGCCGGGAGGAGCCCCACGTCCCTGAGACCGCACCTGAGGGCGGCAGGTCGCGTCCGCAAATAGTCTCACACGTCCCGCTCTGACCCCACCAGGTCACCAGAGCCCGTTCACACAGCCAAGGTCGCATCACTAGTGATCTGTCTCCCGGGCGGGAGTCCACTGGAGTTAATACTATACATGCTTAGACGGATCCACTACTGTACATATCAACCTACTGTACATATCAACCCCCTCACACCCTACTATACACCTCACACTCAAAGCCCTCGAGGCAGCGAGCGCATACCCAGCGGAAACCGTTACGACATCTCCATAGCACCACCTTAGCTAGAGCTGTGTCTACATAGGGCTCGGCCCTCGCGGACAATAAAGGGATTCAAAAAAAAAAAAAAAAAAAGGCCACGTTCTTATTTCATACCGCGTGGGCCATGTGGTAGACAAGACGAACGTAGGTTGTGATCCCTTACGGTGTGGTGCGGGCCCATCCCGATCCCGACAGTCGAGGCTGCTTAGTCTTCGACTCGAAGTACCTTGTCGTGGAACCACCAGCCACCAATCCGGTATATTCGGTCATGGTAATTGGTAATTGGCAACTTCCCCTTACGAATCGGCTTCGGAGAAGTTCATGGACCGCACAATCCAACGGGAGAAGCAGCATATGGGCCTGCATAATATTGGGGCGTTCAATCACTGTTGCAATACAGGCTCCACCATACTGCGGAGAGCTAGAATTATGCACGGCACGAGAAATCATATTGATGCCATGAAATCTTGACAGGACTCTTGTTTACACGCGGTCAGAGCCTGAACCACAACCTCCTGTAACGGTGATGCTCGATGTAACCATTGTTATGAGCCAGGCGAGAGATGACACTGACTCACCGGCAACGTCGAGGCTTGAGCTTGAGCTTGAGCTCAGCTCGTTCAACGTTACATGTTGAGACAGGAGCCCATCTAGACTTGCCGACAGGCGGAACAAGGATGCCCGGGTCCGTTTGCTGTCGTCACTGCACTGTCGCGGACGAAGATTCGTAGTCACTCCAGGGAACGTGTGAGTCATTGAGTATTCAAATCATAGTACGAGCAGTACACGTCAAGATCAAAACAGCCTGCAATGGGGAAAATCGGTATACCAGGCATGTGTCGGTCTCCCAATGTCTGGGACACTTCGAATTCAGAGCAATCATGGTACAGAAGAGAGCTAAAGGAAGGTTGCAGTACGTGGGAAGTGTACGAACGAAAGTTTCCATACGCTGGAATTTTGCCGCCGACCCGCATCTTGTCCGGAACGTCACTTGCATCGCCGCTACTGCCATTGACATTACACCAATCACATAACTCAGCCTACCAGGAAAAGCATAGCGGACATGCCTCTGCGTACCGAATCGTAATTCTTGTAACTCTTCTGGCATTCAAGTTTCAATATCAGTCTGGTCACCAGCCAGTACATGTCACTGTGCACGTGAGATCTTGACCGTATTATGCAGCTAATTAGGTGATTATAGTTGGCCCTCATGTTTGCTTTTCCCCATAGGGCTTAAATGTACCGTTTTTCGAGACCAGGCGGATGGTGCGCAGGGTTTCAGCTCGTATCCCCTGCTGCATAACCGTCTACGTATTTTGGTTCGGTGCGTGTTGAAACTCATTATCTTGAAATCAATGAGGCGTGCATACCTAGGAAGGGCCCATGGGCTCGTGCATTAGCCGGAGATCCTTCTTAAAAGGTCATTTAGCTTCACGCACCGCGTCAGAGAAGGTCTGTGTGCACATGCGCATTATGAGCAGCGCCCAGACTACGGTATTGCACGAGAAGTATTCACCGTCGGATGGCCATCGTATACTCCGGACGCTCGTTATCCCCACGCAAATGTATTCCGTCACTAGCGCGCCGCTCGTCAATGCGAGACATGAACGGAAACTGACCCGCACGGTGTAGAACCCGTTGGCGCTACGCGTTGATCCTCCGAAGCCCAAGGAGCTCCAGTGTTATCCAGATGAAGGTTGGAAGCATCTGTTCTGATTCATTCCTGGCCGCAAGTCTCCGTCCTCGCCTATTCCTTCTGGCCGACGTTGCTTCAGAGTTCGTGTGACATGCTACATTCAGCTGCACTGGGCAATACGCATACGCCCGATCGTAAGCGGCGTATACGAAGGGGTCAACAGGCGTCCCGGATGCAACTACGCGAAGCATGCATCGTTTCTATAATCTTTCCGCATGCGGTTGTCGACGAAGGATTGTCCACTTCCCCAGTTAGCATCCTCCGGCGCCGATGTGCAGAAGGTACAACGATTGGCGCCTCTCAGACGCGTGACGCACCTGACTGTGATCAGCACCTCTTCGAGCAAAGGGAAGCAAGCACGGTCATCCTTCCCCTTATTGCGAGCATCAGATTTCTTGCAGCTGCAGGGAAGGTCTGCAGGAGGATGTGTAGGTTAGTTATGCCGGATAGTCGGTGACATGAAGCAAGCTAAATGCTTTTACAGGCAGATTCCGTCAAGCAACAAGCCGCCCGACTCAGTGGACTGGCAGACAGCTGCATCGTGTTTCATGCACTCCACTTTGCCGCGGACTGTCATGGTAAGTTTATACTCGGTGAGCTTTCGAAAGACAACTTCTATCTTATCTCATATCCTCCCGAGTCTCGAGCGTTGGCGCAACGGAGCAAAGTCCACGACGCAGCATGTTCTCCCGTCGATTATGGATTCCTCAGCGAGACGCGCATTCTGTTCAAACATACTTAAGGCACCGTCTTTGCAGAGCTCAACCCCAGGAACTCCTCATATCACCGCGCTGGCTCAGCATCTCAACTTCCTGCCCCCCTAATCATGATCAAGCCGACAAACCAAAAGGTGTGGTTCATTACTGGTCAGTCTTCATGCATAAACAATCTTTGCCTGTTGGACTGCTCACCACTTGCTCGGTCACACAGGTACATCGACGGGCTTCGGGCGGTACCTCGTCATCTCCGCACTCACACGAGGCGACCGTGTTATTGCCACAGTCCGAAGGCTTGAGGACTTCACTGTCAAGAACGTTGACAAGTCTCGGCTGCATGTCATCACTCTTGATGTCACGGAGAGTGAAGATAACATCCGTGCGAAGGTCGATGCCGCAGTCGGCATATGGGGTCGCATTGACGTGCTCGTGAACAACGCTGGCTACGGCGTGAAGACAGTCATAGAGGAAGGCGGGTGAGTTTCATGGTTGTGCTAGCGAACCCATTTGCGGAGTTCTCATGCCTTCGCGTGCGTAGATCAAAAGTCGCCATGCAGCAGTTCCAGACGAACTTCTTCGGTCTCATCAACGTCACCAACGCAGTGTTGCCGCACATGCGGGAGCGTCGGTCTGGAACTCTGGTATTTATGGGAAGCCGGCTTGTTTGGCAGGCACACGGGCCCGTAAGTGTCGTACTCTGGTCTTGCTTCTCGGCCGGCTCTGATCTAGCGCCCCTTCAGACCGAAGCCTACTACATGGCGTCAAAAGCGGCAGTACATGGTATGTCGCAATTGCTCCACTTGTACAGCCTGTCGAGGCTGACTTGGTGACAGCTGTCAGCGAGTCATATAGAGCGGAGCTCGCAGACTTCGGGATCCGGGTACTCCTCGTTGCACCGGGCGGCTTCCGCACGAACATAAACAAGGAGATCACGTATGAGGTGGATCGCTATATACCCTCGTACGAGCCCCTGAAGAACAATGTCATAAAAAAACTGGGAGGCTGGTTCGCCAACGCGAAGGGCGATCCTGCGAAGGGTATGGAGCTTGTGGTGGATGTTGTCAGAGGGGAAGGAAAAGCAGCTGGGAGGGAGTTCCCTTCTACTCTTCTTCTCGGGACTGCGGCATATGTTCACGCGCAGCTGCACTGCGAGCGGCTCTCCAAGACGATGGCGGAATGGAGAGATGTCGCGCGTGATCTAGACTTCGACGAGGACGAGGGCTACGCCTGCGAGAGCCCGTAATCAGCGTGCACGAAAGAAGTACCAACCTCGCCTGTCGCGCTATGTTTTGGCTCCGTATGGTCTTTTAGCATAGATTCGTCATAATAGAATAGATACGGCGGTCGGAGTAGATGTTCGGGTATGCTGTTCAATATTCTCATTGAATCCGGGTTTCCAATGTACACACAGGACTTTTCATACACGGTATTACGCACAATACGAGTACGCGACTGCACCCTGAGCAAAGTCCCGGGCCCTCAGAACTGCGTGCTAGAGCCGATCTGCAATATGCGATACATCTACATGATCGGATGAATTCCATACTTTACGGTTACATAGACATATCACTACGGTTAACTGGTCAAATGGTGGTTGAGAATATACTCACGATAGGCGAGCGTGGCCTTCTATTACAGATGTGCAGCGGCGAGTAAACGTAATGCGCTGAGTATGGGAAGTGCCCGCACGGTCTGAACATGGTGTAGGGAGACAAATGCAGTGTGAACGACGAAACGATAAATGCGACACGAAGATGATCGACAAAGATGATTCAGACGGGGATTATATCGCTAGCTGCTGAGTGGTCTTGCCATCCCATGTGAATCTTCGCGTCCTGAGTATTAACATCCGCCAGCTCATGCGTCTCCACGTTCACCATGATCTGGGTAGTGGAAGTTAGCGACGACCTCAAAAAGAGCGCCTAAAGATACCTGTGCTGGCCGGCCGACGTTGCTCTTCACCATACTGCCAATATCAGCGTTCTGCGCATGGACAACGTTAGCTAAGTACTCCACAGCTACCCATTTGGTGAACAGACCCTTCCTACGGTTGCCCGTGCGGCATCACCGTGAGATGACGAGCTATTCACAACGTTCTTCAAGATAGCTCGTGCATTCAGACTCGACATCGCCGAGTTTCCGTACCTGCATGCACGGTGGTATCAACCATCATACAGAAAGCAATGGCAAGGTCTCACAGCTTAGCGAGCGAGTAGTTGAAGACTGCGTCGGGAGATGATCAGCAGGTCTTCAACGACGAGAGCACAACGCGATGGCCACTTACTCAAGTGATACCCTTTTGGCTGAAGCACGACTTGTCAGCAAATTGTGTATTGATCGAAAGCCCCGCTGAGCACGTACCGATGCCAGATATGCTATCAAATCCGCCACAGCAAAAACGGCCGTCAAAGCACCATTGGACATGATGACTATACCGATGCAAAATCAGTTTGTAGGAGTCATGTGTTGGACGATAATGCATACGTGTCATGATTTTGCTGACCACCGTGTCAGTGTAGGAGAAACCGGTGCGTTGCTTGTGCTGAGATATGAAAAAGCCCGTCAGCGCAAAGCAATGGCAGCGACACAAGGCTCGAACGGACCAGATGCCAAGTCAGTGCGCTAGCGATGATGACATCGCTGATTGCGGAACCCGCCAGCCAGAGGGACACGACCACCTGTACTCAAACGTAAGTAAGGGCCCAGCCAGTGGATGTACACCATACTGTCAGTCGTTGCAATCCAGACAATTGAGGCAAGATACCGACGCCAATCGCCGTGCCTATTCCTGATACTAGTCGCAGACAGATGTCAAGGATGCCAGGACGAGCAAGCGATGCTACCACGTACGGCCACCAACCACTGACGAGATCACGACCGAGGCGACAAGTAATTTATTGCCTGTGAGCCGATGTAGCCGCCAAGCATAGAAGAACTGGACTTGCATCGAAATGATGCCCTGCATGCAGGAGGTGTGAGAAGATCAAGTCGACAGACGAGATAAAGTGTGACTAACAGTCATTGCTTGGTCTGGCGACACGCATCACTCAGTAAGGGACAAAAGGGCGAGAGTTGCATATAGCTTACCTGTCTGGAATACTGAACGTGCGGTAGTTTATCAGCGAAACAATCAATACCAAGAGAAGGCTACTAACACCAGTTACCCACGCCCAGAGCTGCCTCATTCCCTAGAGAAATAAAGAAAGGTATAAATGCTCCGTCTGTCGCCCAATAAAAACCAAAAAACACACCAAAGTTATTGATGAGTACCCCGTAGATCCAGGCGCAGTTGAAGATAGTGTTCAACGTGTCTGCCAGGAACAAAACGGCCACCTGTCACAAGATGTCAAACAGTTTCATCAACCGAGATGCGCTCGCATACGTAGATCTTCATCCACCTCGGATCGCTAGAGAACGCACGTCAGCTGAGTGGACAAACATTGGCCACTTCAAGTCAACGTACGTTTTGTAGGCCGAGTAGTAGAAGAACGTTTGAGTGAGCATAGCCCCGTACAACCTGTATTGCGTCAGTTCCAGACATCCTATACAACGTACAAGCAATAACAAGTGCTCACATCACATTGATGAAGATGCCGATGAAGGCAAGCCCCTCGCTGCATGCTAATCGTAAGCGACTTGCGTTCGCAGTTCGTTAAAGGCAACAACTTACACGGCCTCAGCGAGAGCCTCTGCTTCAGTGGGCATCTTGACTATCCAGCGCTGTAGCAAAGCTTGGGTTTAATCACCTGCAGAGAAGTGAGCAGCCGCAAGGGTTATAAACCGCATCCTCTTGCGAGAAGATCACGCGCTCGATCACTCTCGATCCAATCTGCACAGACTGGCGACCCTGGAGTAGCGGTAAGCATAGGAAGGAGCGTGCCTCTGCACCTCATTGGCCTGGCTACATCCGAATACTCGGAAAGGTTGACTTCGTGTGGAGGGGTGTGGGAGTGTCCCACAAGGGAGCGGGTACTTAACAGGACGAATCCGCGAAGGCGGAGCCTGCGCTACTTACTGCGTATGGTTGCAGCGCCGTGACACACGTTCGGTGATTCCAGATCGGCTCGCTATGGCGCGTTAGCAGGGTCGATGCTGCGCATTGATTTCGGGGCGTACCTACTTACAAGTCTTGAAGCAAGTACTGACCGTGAATTCGTGAAGAGAAGAGTGGACTCATCTCGGTTGTCCCAGAAACGCACCGGTTTGAGGAAGACCCTGTATCGTTGACAAGCCGTCTCCACGCATCACTATCTCGGAGTCGTCGCCAAATTTCATCGCCTCCGGCGATCCCAGGTTACTCACAAAGCAGAGTCTACGCGAGGGTGTTGGTCTCTAGAGCACACGATTATATTGTTGTATCAGTTGACAACTCCCAGACTGTCGCCAGAAATGAACACGATCACAAAATGGTGCTCGCGGAATCAGACATACGGGGAAACGCATACGGCGGCTCCGTCGTGTGACGAGCAAATTGTGCCAATCGAAGCGGTACGGGGTCTGGATAAATCTATCAAGCACTCCGAAGACATCGTGGAATCTTAACGTGAGCACTTGGAAACCGGATGACAATTGACGGGCATCAGACCTTTACGGCCGATTCTGGTGGGGGCGGCGCCAGCGATATGAACAATAGTGGCTTTCGAGCTATTACTGTACCATTACCATGATGGCCCATAGATGTCTGGAAACAGGGGATACTTGATGCTTGACATGGTGAACGATGCATCCTCGTACGTCACATAGCAACTGAGTCAATCCGAGGAGCCTTCAAAGCTTCACGCAAGGCCTGCCAACGTGATAAAGGACAGTCGTAAGCAACACGGGACTGTCCGTGGCTTCGCGGGAAGAGTGCAGGGACCGTTTGCTTGTCGCTGTGATTTAGCCTCCCCTCAAAACGGACAGCTTGGACAGATAGATTCGGCTTGGCATACTTGGATTGATGGAAATGGTACATCGCCGCACCAAGAGCGAGAGAAAGGAAGCGAGCGACTGCGACTCGAGCGGATGGCAACTTGAACTGGGTGGCAAAAGCGCCAGCAAGGGTATATCGGGCATTGCCGAGGCAATTAGACGCCTGATGCTAATAGTGCACTGAAGGACTCCGAGTCTGAATTTGTCGCCAATCGTCTACGCTCATCCGGACTTTCAGACATCAGTAACTTATCCGGTGTGTAAAGGCATCTTGATCGGAAGTTTACAACAAGACAGGTAATGTACGCACAAGACGGCTCCGAGTGGGAGGCGATCTATCATTAGTGTGGTACTTATGCTTCAAAGCGCCATGGCTTTTGTGTCGCTACCAGCGGAGCTCTTTTGCCACTCGACGTCGCCGATCGGCTTTCCGACAACGTCTGCCATCTCATGCGTCTCCACATTCACCATGATCTTCCAGTGGTGGATCAGTCCTAGCGACGCGTCGTGGTCGAGACGTCTGACGCACCTGAGTACCGAGGCCCAAGCCCTTGCTTACTGCACTCCCGGGCGCTGCGTTCTGCGATTGCGACAATTGATCCAGTATGCACGGCGAAAAGTAGCGCAAAAAGTGCTTACCCCGACCCTTGCAGGGTTAACGTCACCTTGATATGATACGCTCTTCGAAGAGTTGTTAATCAGGATGTGTCGGGCGTTCAGGCTGGACATGGCTGAATTGCCATACCTGTTTGTAACAAGAGTTAGCACATCAGGAACTGAGCACAGCTACCAACTCACAGCTTTGATAACGGAAAGTTGAATACTAAGGAAGTCATTGTAAGTCACCAGTTGTCACCAAAGCTCGAGGCCTCCTACTGAGATGGTAGCTTTTGCTCTTTGAAACACGACAGTAGCACGATTAGCGACTACTAGGAACGCCAGATAGAATTATATACTGTACCGTTGCTAGAAATGCAATGATATCGGCCACGGCGAAGATCGCCGTTAGCAAGCCATTGGAGACGATGACTATACGGTGCTATTAGCTTTCATCGGGCAGACGCCAGTACACGGCTGACTTACGTTGTGTGATTCTGTTGATCACCGTGTCCGTGCGTGAAAAACCGGTGCGATGTCTCCGCTGCAAGGCAGTGCATATAGGTCTTCTGCCCGTGACACGGGTACGCAGCTAAGCTACTCACCAAATGCCAGGTCAAAGCGACTGTAATAATGACATCGCAGACAGCCGACCCGATAAGCCACAGCGAGACGACCACCTTCGCGCATACTTATCAGGAGCTGCCAATGATTACTTCGCTTGAAGGAACGCTTACCTTGAGCTGCTGCAGCTTCGCGAACTCCTTAACCATGCCTACACCTATCGCGGTGCCTATCCCAGAAACTGCGCGGGGGAAAAACGCCATGCGTGAGTGAGAAGGTGAGATCCGGAATGAGAGACGTACGGCCGCCAACGAGAGAGGACGCGACGACGGCAAACACGATGAATTTGTTGCCGGTGAGCTTGTGCAGCCGCCAGGCGTAGAAGAACTGGACTTGCATAGAGATGACGCCCTGCAGTCATGAGATTAGAACGAGTCACTGCGATATCTTGAATAGAAGGCTCGCCGTCATTGCTTCCTCTGAGGTAGGTACACAGCAGGGTCAGCACGCTAGGAGCAGCGAATGTTGAGCAAGGCAACGTCACCTGTCTGGAACACTGAAGGCAAAGAAGCTCGTCTGTAAGTCGCCCATCAAGTAAAATTCATGTACGCACGCCAGTTCGCCACTTCCAGAGCCTCCTCATTCCCTGCAGCGGATAAGTGGATGTCTCAGAACCTGTCATGCTCACCGCAATACAGCATGACGCACCAAAGTTATTGATGAGCACACCGTATATCCAAGCCATGTTAAAAGCGGCATTGAGCCCGTCCGCTACGAAGAGGATCGAGACCTTACAACGACAATCAGATCAACTGCACCGGAGTGGATCTCAGCGTAAAAACTCACATAGACTTTCATCCATGCCGGATCCCTGACGTGTACATGCGTAAGATGCCTCAAAATAGAGAAACGGCACTTACGTCCTGAAAGACGTGAAGTAAAAGAACGTCTGGGTGATCATAGCACCGAACAACCTGGCACACGACCCATCTCAGGCTCGTCCCCGCACAGTACAAACGTAAAAAGAAACGCACATTATGTTGAGGAAGACGCCAATTAATGCGGGGCCCTCGCTGTGAGGATAGGCTCAGTGCCTCTACTTGGTAACGGAAAGGTTAGCCTTGACACTCACGCGGCCTCCGCGATCTGCACTGCGGAAGACATTATGCGTCGAGGTGGCGGAGGGCTAGCCTGTGGGACAATCGGGACCAGGTCGCGGACAGCAGTGGAACAATGGTGGACGTCCTAAATACGAGTAGGTAATGTACCAGGCCCTGGACTTACAGATATGATCGTCCAGTCGGACGCCGCGGAGGACAAGTTGGTCTAGATCCTGGTAGCATGCTTGGTTAGTAAGGGCAGGGAGAAAGCTTGGTCCGCCATTTGTCTCCTCGTAACGGGCCTGCGCGTCGCTCTCTGTGATTGTCGTCGGCCGTGGCGCGTCTCAACCCCGCGGTCAGACTGTATATCCGGACCGCGTCGTCCGGGAAAAGGTTGACGTTGACGTGCGGACTTCGATGCTGAGACCGTCTCGGGGTTGGCCATCGCGGGACCCTTATAACGGATCTCATCTTTGAGCAGTTGGACTGATGCGGCTGCGGAGGACGATCGGTCAAGCAAATTCGCGGCTCCTGCCTATGTAAGACTAGAGTGTGACGTTCCACGAGAGAGAAAGAATGCATGCAACAAGCAATTCACATCAAAGGGCTCTCCTGAGGAGAATGGTCGCAATGGCCAGCCCGAGATACACGACGCTCATGCCAGAATGTGTCGCAGCGAGCGGTTGCCAATTGACGATGCTGGTGACCAGAGACATCGCGCGATGGCAAATCTGGAGACGAAGACCTCGATCTACAGCTGTACCGGTACCGCTCTGCGGTCAGGCGGTTGACAGAGAAAACGGGAGAGTGGGATTCTCCGTCGGTATTCCGGGAGCATATTCAAGAAGACTTGACTGTGGCATCCCATCAGCGCGTTCACCTGACGGACTCCGTCTGGTCGGAGGATACGGCACAGAAGTGGTGAGTACAGTCACTGTACACTACAGTACGTACGCACACTGCATATCAAAAATACGTACATAGCTTATGGCGACGACACAATTGAAGCTTTAGCAAAGTGTCGCCTTGATGCTGGAATCATTGTTTCCCACTTCACAGCGTCGCAGAGCGTACGGCATGCGGTCCGAGCTCTGAAAGTGCTAGCTCGAGATCTTGCAATCAATCCGGGCGTGCGGCGACGGCACATAGGCGAGTCCACTAGACCGGAGACCATGTGGTGGTAAATAGAGAAGCTAGGTGAGAAGATCAAGTCGTTTCGTATCCGAGCGTTCGGGGGACATCTACTCGTAAGTGGACGGAGTGACGGAAGCATCTTAGTGAGTCCATCTGGACGCATGATCTTGGGCGCCCAGCCATATCTGGGGCGATCGATCTTGAGAGATCCACTTGAATACTGAGTCCAGTACGCCGCTTCCCTCTCTTCTTCCTACACACCATCTCCATTGCAGAGGATTGTAGGCAGGCGACACTGCGGCCACTACCCACTGCTTGTCCATTCTCTGTGAACATTAGACCAGGCTGCAACAAGTACAACAGCTGACCAACCCTTGAGATCGTGACGTGGCTGCCATGCGCTATGCCACCAGCTTTCTGGGCATGCTGACGGAGTTCAGAACATGAGAAGTCGCCTACAGTGTAAGCGAGGTCGACCGCAGCAGTCCGCATGGGGTGGTGAGCGGTGGCGTCGCTCCCGAAGCATTTCGCAACGGTCTGACCGTCTGAGCAGAGTTCACTCCTGGCCCGTCAATCTGCCCGTCAAGTCAACGATCATTCTTTCGCTTGTGCTACCAGCACTCATCGCTGCCGATACTATACTGTATACAGGGGCTGGGCGTTGGGCTCCCAGTTTGCGACCAGTCTCGCTGCGCTGGACACAGACGTTGTGCCTTTTCATTTGAACAAATGCGGCCGATGCTTGGGCGACAATCAGGTCAGAGGTTCAATGGTCCGTCTAAGCACACTCGATAGGAGGCAAATAGCATCAATCCAAGGAACTACCAGTCATATCCAGGCTCCAACTATGTCTTACCCTCTGATTCACCAGAGCGACAGAGGTACGTGGGCTGACGATCTCCAGTGGATGAACTGCTCATGAAATGCGCCAGGCTCTCCCTCCAACACCAGCTGTCGAAACATGCATTCGACGATCGGCTCATCATCCGTCCTATTGCCATCTCGTCGGAAGATCACGTCTTGGACAGTGGTACCGGCTCTAGTATGCTGGCTCGCCCTCGTCCTGATTTCAACCTGACTGACAAATGCAGGCACCTGGCTGTTGGATGCGATCAGTACTCTGCCTTAGTCCACTGTCATATAGGTCGTCAACGTCGAGTCTCGTCTATGGCCCGTAGACGATCCCCGTATTGCCCGAGTCTCCCGACGCAGCGTCCAGTCCCATCTCGGGAGCATAACCTCTCTCCGTGAAGACTGGATGAGGCGTTTCAGATTCGTCTGAGTACCAGAGCCAGCATGGTACCAGGTGTTACGAGAGATCTCGGTGCAGCTCGGCGAAGTCGGCGCCTAGAAGGCTGGGCCGATAATTGCTAGACACATCGAGCCCCTGCAGGTGCTCTTCCGTGATAAGGACCTCGTCCTGGAGTGCTCGACAAGTATCCCTGGTACACTCTGCGAGACCGGCTTCACCGACGTGTCCGTCGAGGAACCCCGCTTGGTAGCTTGGCCGGGCAACCTGTTGATGCGCGGACTGACTTGATAGGAGTGTTCAGAGGTATGAATCACTGGGGTCGTTAAAATAGCCACAGTATTGAAGGTAGTAGGTAGGTCAATCAGCCCATACCTGTTTGTACGCAAGTTTCGGCCAGTGTCCCCATGCACTCAGGTACTTAAGGCAACGTAGGACACGCCCGTCGGACGCTCAGGCCCGGGATCGCCTACTCAGCGGGATGTTGTAATCCTTGAAACGTTCACTCGCCGGTATGCCCATAATCCCCTGTAACATGTTGATCAGAATTACGGCTGCTTTACAGTAGTACGTACCTAGGCCTGTCCAGTGATAGGACGAAGACGAAGTAACCGGAAATCTTTTCCAAGATCGCGAATGGTCGCCTATGTCATTGTTGCCCTGTTACGTCTGAATGCTCCCGTGCACCCCAAACGTACCCCGAACGGCGCATGACGCTCGGCACCAGTTCCCTCTACACAGTAAGGTTCCGCGCTGCTATGTGCAGCTAGCGCTTTGTGCGCAGCCCGGTGAGTCTTGTTACATACATTCCAGCTGCGCTGAGAACCGACAAACCCTTGTTTCGTACCCCGTACATACAACGTCGGTATTAACCTCTTGCGTGAGCGATCGCTTTCTTGGATGGACGGATAGGTTCGATGCTCTAGACTCTGACCACGATATCTGTGTACAGTACATGTTGCACGCTGGGTATGATACATTGAAGGCCGCCTGCAGCCTCCCGACAATGCCGAAGATGCTACTTGGCGTGGTTTGAAGCATGGAATAGATATTGGAACCACCGGAAGGTCTTGCGCTTATCTTCACGCGCTCTTGAGGATGTCCGCCACTAGAAAATATCAGCAAATCGGTCAAGACGACATTGATGAGAACCCACCCTTCTCGCCGACGTAGTAAGCGGCCGACTGTGTGTGGGACGCGATATGGAGAGGAAGCACAGAGAGATCTGCAACGCGGACATTCTTCGTGCCGTAGACCTGTTCTAGGTGAGCATGCAGCCTTGCTGTACGTGTGCAGACAGGGGACAGACCTTTAAGTTAGGGTCGACGACACCATTCTTATCGCGCGGCAGCATACTGTTACTCGCGATGGCATGCCAGCAGGTATGTGCGTAGTTCCTCAAGTACTCTGTATCGGGGGCGGTCGGTACTTAACAATCACACCAACAACGGAAGCTCATTGACTGACCTCTAATTTCGTCGTCCGTAGAGTTCTCCTTTCCTGGATCGACCTCCTTGGTCACCAAGGACTTGAACGGCTCGGTCTCGGCCATACGTTTCGTGTACTTGACGCTCTCCTTCAGCAACTCGAGATCTGGGCAAGTCCCATCATAGTCAGCGCGACACCATGAAAACTGAGTCACAATACGCACCGTATGGATTCTCGAAGAGCGCGGGATCGATATCAGGTTGCTCCAACGGGTCCTTCGACTTGATGTGCTGTACAGTGAAGCAAGCTAGTATGACAGTGTAGACACTGCATGCTGCACAATTAAATACGCACAATGGTTCCCCTATTCCCAAAGAGTAGGTGAACTCTCTGTTGGACGTATGAAATAGAACTAACCTGGAGAACGGATTCTGCAGGACGGCAAGAATGGTTATCTACGGGTGCCAGATCAGTACACTGTTCTTGCCGTATAATGGTAAAGCACTGTACGTATGCCTTCCCGTCTTCAGGGGCCGCTATACGATGAAGCCAAGACGTCAGCATATTTTCTCGTACAGAAAGAGAAGTCACCTCACAGCGGTGGCTCATGAAGCAGTTGACGTCGATGACCTCCAGGTCTGGCACATGAGCGTCCTTCAGGGTGCGCAGTTGGATCTTGTACTGCTCAGCAAGACCAGGCGGGAGCTTGCCGCTCTTGATTTGCTCCTCGACCAACTTGCTCACCCCTTCAATGATCTCCGGCGCACCGTTCGGGTTCATCGTCTGGATCGGGAGGAAGGAGTAGGCGGAGATGCCGTAACGGTACAAGTTGTCGGCGCCCGCCTTTCTGCGGAATCAAGGATGTAAGGGCATGTTATCAAGAAGAGCAATATCAGGGGAGACGTACTGAAGTTTTGCCTGTTCTTCGGCGAGCTTGGGATTACGGAGGACATCGAAAGTCTTGGGCCCTGTCTTCGGATCGAGCTCATAGGAAATGGCTAGCAAGCAAGATGGATCAACATTGACCATGTGCTTGTGTGCCGTTCCATAACACTCTTACCGCAAAGAGTGTGATCCTGGACGTTCTCGCCGACACCAGGTAGCTCGACCTTCACAGGAATACCTGCTGTCTCGAGTACATCGCGACGGCCAATGCCCGAGAGCTCGAGGACCTGCGGAGATTTGATCGTTCTATGAAGCAAAGGTAATATTAATTCAGGATCGATTCCAACGTGATATCCAAACAAGTAGCGTTACCCCGCAGAGACGACAACCTCTTTGTTGACCTTGACGCTGTAAGTCTTACCACCGTGGGTGAACTCCACGCCTGTTGCTATGACGCCACCGCTGGATTCCTCGCCGTCGAGGAGGATACGTGCGACGTTAGCTTCAGTTAATACCTGTTTCAAGATGTAACACGTCAACTGATGTTGATCAAGGTGTTCTCGCGAGCACTCACGGTGAAGTTTGGCTTGTCCTTGTTGGGGAGATAGTATGCCGTTGCAGCGTAGGAACGGGTCCATTGGGCCTCGCGGTTTAGGCTGACGGCCGCTTGCCAGCATCCGGTGATCTATAAGTGGGAGAGCAGAAATGATTGACCTGTCGATGACCAGCCACATAAGCACTTACATCGCCACCGTAGGGATCGTCGAGAAGCCGGACACCCATGTTCTGCAGCGAGTCCAAGAAGCCCTTCGTGAGCGAGACAGCAGTGGCGGGAACCGTCGTCTTGATCGGGCCACCCCTTCCGCGGTATTCAGCCTTGTAGGTGTGGACAAGCTCTTTCAGCTGGTCCTCGGTCGCTTCCGTGAAGCTGCGAAGCGGGGAAGTCAGCAACATGACGAGACAGCTACTGTAACACGTACTCCTCGGCGCGCATTGTCAACTCCTGATATGACTTCCAGTTCCACCCAGGGTTTCCGAGCTCCTCGAAGGCATCGATAGACTCCTTTGGCGGCTTGGTCCAGACGTAGAAATTCATGCCCGAGCTACCGCCTATGTGCATGCCTTTCCTTCAGACAAGATCTTCCACACATCCACACGACGACTCCTCACCAAGACCCTTCCCGCGGTTCCACGTCATAACTTTGTCGTAGTGGTGCTTTTGTGGCTTCGTGGTGAAGATCCAGTCATACTGCGAAGATAAAGATGCGTCAATCGAATATACCGGAGGGATTGTCGGCGTCGATGCACATACTTTGGGATCTCCAAACGTGCTTCCGAATTGGCCTCCGAGCAGAATCTTCGGGTCGTCAAGGTTCGACTCGCCAGCCTCCAAGATGAGGACAGAACGGTCTGGGAAATATTCGACAAGGCGAGATGCTGCGGTCAACCCTGCTGTCTATAGGACGACCAGGTCAGCACTACCGAATGCGAAGCGCTTCAATGTAAGTCACTTACGCCACCGCCAATAACGACGTAGTCGTATGCCTTCCCGGCGACATTTTCCACGCTAGAGACCATTTGTGGAGGACACGTTAGGAGTGTGAAATTCTGGAGGACCCTGCATCAATGGCGCACCAACGTCATCTATAAGTACAAAATCCGACAAGCGGGATTATAGACCAGCTGAGTGTGCCTTTTCCAGCATGAATTCTTTAGCCTGGGAAGACGACAGCATTCCAGTCCTGCTGTAGATCCAGAAGGTTTTCAATGGAGTCCGATTCGTCTAGCGAGAGGACCCCACATGCACAACTATGGGAAGGCGAACACTAGTGGGGCGCGTATCAGGGACTTGCGGATATCGAATACAGCTACTGTCTCCTCTGCTTCTGAAGAGGTGGGACCGATAGATAGGATGTGGCTGTGGGAAACACATTAGTGCCATGTACCCCGTCCATAATCCGTCCGTAATCAACTTGCAACTCCAGGCCATAGGGGCACAGCAGCGATCTCGGCGCTGATTTACACTTCTGAATTGGAGACGCATCCGCAAAGGATTGCCTATGCAAGGACAGTGATTTATGGAATATCATGAATCACGGCCTGCAGTGAGAGCGCTGGCGTTCTTCGGCACTGTGGGTGGCACGGATTTAAGAAGGAATGCAAACCTCATGAGGACAGTTTGTACGAGAAAGAATCATCAAGCCGGGGTCAACCTCAGCTTGCCCGCAATGGAGAGATGGCCGCGGGAACGTCTTCTCGGGCTAGAGCGACGAGCGTGGCGACCTGGACCCTGCCTCGCGGATGCCCACTGGGATGGAAACTTCACGAAGGTAGGGAGCGCCCATAACCCCGCATCAGAGACGTGCGGGAGCCACGTGCGGAGACGTCCGCGACCGCTTAATCCCATCACCCTTTGTTAAGCTTCCGATGAGATCAAGTTGCGCAGGTACACACTTGTGACTACGATGCTCCAATTCCCCGGCGCACTCCTGTGCTCATACCGCCAGTGACCCGGAATTGAGTCTCAACGTGGCCTGGATCACACTGCAAATACAGTGTAGTACGTGCCAGTGAGTCTGTCCGAAAAGACGAGCATTTTTTGCTGCCATGGGGCGCAATATCAATTTCATGGTGCAACTGTTCAGTTCTCTCTCTTCTTCGCTCTCGCCTCCGGGCCGTCACCCCGACACTTCCCTGCCGATAGATGCGAGTTTCCCGTTCCCTCGTGGGTGTTGATTTTAGCTTTTACTGGGACCCGTGGATTTGGCGTACATACTGCCCACTGGCATAGCGATGTTCTGTGCGTTGAGGACTGAGATGTTCGCTGAAAGTCACAATTAACAAGGGGCGCCCTCCCACTGTTCCAATAGCCCGATCAGACGGCCTTCGTGGGTTTTTACGTGACACTGACCTTCCCGTGCATACGGCATACACCGCGTAGCCGACCCGCAAGTCGCCGGCTTGAGACCTTTGGTGCGAAATGATCTTATTCTAAATCTTATCGGAAGACAGGAGTCGCCACAGGAACGGACTTCGCGGAGGACGACGATTGGTCAACATGTGACTCGGAGCCTTCAAGTTGTCCTGGCGTGAGGATGGGGCGCAGCTTAGCGCGTCATCCGACGCGCGCCGCATCAGAATTCAATCCCAACCCTGACATTATGGCGTAGCAACCCCGCAATAAGTAGCCGAATGGACTGGCTACCAATCGCACATCCGACATCGCAGTTTCCTCGTTGCGGTGGACTCATCCGCGCAGAAGTTGTCATCTGGTAAGGCTGTGGATAGCACAATTCAATTCTATTGAGCACGGGAGGATCCCTTCCTGGCCGAGTGCATCTACTTAAATCACCTCGGCGAATGGGATACAACCTTGGTCTATTCGCTCCTTTCTCCACCATCCGGCATGGCGACTCCACAAGAGAAGCTTGCTGAGACTACGTACGACTCACTGTTTCCTTTGTATGCTTTCGGCGGTCTAACTTCGACCATTGCGGCGCAGGGAGGGCCCCGCCCTTGTGGGGGTCTTCTTGAATCTTACGTGCGGCAATTCATATTCGTGCATTTGGGATATGAAGTCCATCTGACATATTAATTAGTCTGTTCGGGATAATGATCTCGCAGGCGGTCTTTTACTTCACGAACTACTCGAAGTATGTTTTCTATGTTGCTCACTTTTTCAATATTTTTGCTGACACACAAATTGATAGAGATCCTAGGTGGATAAAGGCCTATGTGGGCGACGCAGCGACCGCCGTGACTTCTGTTTGCTCAATCTTTGATAGGTCGCTTTTCTTGTCACGGCGGACACCCTCAACGCGTTCTTCATCTGCGCATGGATCTACCGAGTTTTGATCAACAACTTTGGTAAAAGCTTGTAATGTCGTAGTACTACAAGGCGGCACTGACTGAGCTCAAGGTGACAAGGCGGCCCTTGGAATTGGCGACTGGTGTGAGCAATTGGTCGCACTGCGTACAAATCGAGCCATGCTGATACCATGCCTTGACTTCCGTTGTCAGTATTCGAAACAGGTGAGCGGATGCCTCTGGAGACGCTTCACGAGTATTGAGATTCAAACGACGTGCATAGAGCAAGCGTTTACGGTGAGTCGATCGACTGTCGTATATATACGAATTTTAGTAGTGACGATCCGCACAGGGCATCGTCTCATTCCAAGTCCAGATGTTTTACGCCTGGCGCATCTGGAAGTTGATCGGGAATCGGTTTTTGGTTGGTCTGGTAGCCATAACGGCAACCGTTGGTGGCCGTGAGTTCGTTCTGTGAACTTTGGTCTATCCGCTTACCACTGGTCTACCACCCTAGTCTCCGGTATTGGTACTGCTGTCGCAATCGGGATGCGCCCCGACTTCTTAGGGTTCATACACCTCAAGGTATGTCCCATACGACGTGCTCTACGATGTTTTGTACTGACCCACTGTGAAGTCCATCATTATCCTTTGGCTCTTGGGAGAAGGCATCAGCGACATCATCATCACCGTGACGCTCACCTGGTATTTAGTGAGTGCCAACGTTGACGGGGCAATGCATGGGACTGACGCTTGCCGATCAGCGTAGGCATCTCGGTGGATACTCGAAGACGGACGGCCTCGTTACAAGGGTCATGCACTGTAAGAGATCTCAGTCCGCGCAAGAGAGAAGCCTCAAATATACCTCTCATAGTGATCGTGTCAAACGGCTTACTGACAGCCACTTTCGCCATTGGTGACCTCATCTGTTACTTCGCCACGGTAGGCAGTTCGCAGTACAGTGAGCCGCTGCTTCTAACTTGCGAGCCTACAGGATGAGTCCTGGCATCTGAGTAAGCCACTGTCTTTCTTCTACGTGGCGGCCGCGCTGACGTTTCGGCAGTCTTCAATTTCCCGTTGTGTAAGCTGTACGTACCTGGCGCTCGATCCCGTAAAGAGGATAACAAAGGCGCTGACAGAAATCTATAAGGTACGGCAACTCGGTCATGTCGACTCTCAATGCCAGGGCCATCTTCATGGCTCCGTCCAATGGTCCATCGTCGGCTTACCAGAGCGCCGACCAGGCTCCGATTCGGTTCAACCAGGGCGGAAGGGTTAGTCACGTTCTCACGTCGCAATACATGTCTAACGTCGCTTTCAACTTCACAGCCGGACATCACAGGTATCCTTGCGACGTCCGTGGACAAGACACACGCCAACCAAACGCAGGTGAGGTCTTAACGCGGAGTCGACTCAGGCTTGTGAAGTGGTGCCTGACGCGTCTGATATTCTCCGCAGATCATGGTAAACGTTGAGACGCACGAGATGACTGACATTCATGGCCAGGAGAACCATCCTGACGATATCAAGGCCGGTATGGTTGTGTAATGACCAGTCTGGCTGCGAATAGATCCATTCCTTTGTCAGACCCCAGTATATGCTTTCTAATGCTAAGTGTATATGGATTCGCTCCATGGCATGTCAGCCTGAGATTTCGCAGCAGATGCAACAGTGCGACTTACTGTGTGGTACTATTAGATGCTAAGCTCATTTAGAGTCCATACTGAGACATGATGCAGCCCATGAGGCTTCTGACTATGCTTGGGCTTCATATTCACTCGCACCATGCCAAGGATGCGGCGTCAACGCGGGGTGAGTTGCTGTTAAGGCACCTGTTCAGTGACAATGCATCTGATAAATCCGAAGACAGCGTGATTCAGCCAGTTCGAGGGCAGGGTACCAAGCACTGGTCGCTTACAGAACGCGGTATAGAAAGAGGTCAATGTTCCACATTTCGCCAGTCAAGTATACTGTGTGCTGGTGAGCTAGTCGCGTCATGTTCAAGCTCGGACGTTTTACGCCAAGGGCATTTTCCTGCCACTTCATTTATGCGTCTCATGAAATCAAATAGTACAATCTCATGAATAAGGCGGCAAGACATATGAAGGGGCATGCTCACACCGATCCGTCCGAATCAAACTGGATGCTATCTTACTATGCTGAACATTGTTCATTGTAGGGTGCGACGAGAGCTCCTACTTCAGTCGAGCTAATTTCGAAAGACCTGCCACCTTTCCCGACTTCAAATATATAACCAACAGACGAGCTTCAAGTGCATCCACAACGTCCGACTTTCAATCGAGAAAAGCTACTCTGACTCGCTCGATATAAACGGAGGTGGTCTCGCGGGCAACTATCGCATTGCCAACTTGGATGGCATGATTTCTGTGAGAAAGGGAACTAACTCCACTCCCTCTTGCAGGCTCCTCTGGTCAATGCCTACACCTGGAGTTACGCGCCATTTCTTCGCCCGAGGCAATCCGCTCTTCTTGCCAAAGCTGGCATTGGGAAGAAAGTAATCTTTCCTGCCAGAATTCCCCGAGGTAACTATCCGTACTGTTTTCAGTTGATTATCTTTACAGTCGCGCGCCATAAGGACCCGGATGACAAGGTAGGAAGATCTCGATGAGCCTGAGAGGCTTGGAACGCGTCTCTGGATGCCGTGCCTACTTTACCCAGACTCCTGAACTGGGCCCGTGCGTTCAGCACTCTGGTCACCTTCAAGATCACTCAACGGAAGATTGATTCAAGTTACTTGGATATCACTAACGCGGACAAGTGAAGGGCTACCGGGTAGAACGGCTGTCCGAGTTGCTTACAGCTGCCGAAATGTAAGTAGACTCCATCCAATATCCAGACACGTCCTGGAGAAAAGTCAGCATCAAGCTGATCAATTCCCGTGACTAAACCGCAAGATACTGAGTATGCTATTTCGAGAGAACTGCCTTTAACCCGAAACATCAAAGGAGACAGTAGACCTTCACGGTACAGACGGCATTCCATACTACCACCCTTGATTCGCAACCGGCGACTGATCTTCCACTAGAACAGGGCTCCCATCATCATTAATGACTTCCTTTGTTGTAGTCAAGGTGATGAGGGCCTGCGTAGGCACATTGCTATGGGCCGAACGGCTTGCCCTGTGTAGGTACCCTGTAAGTTCTGTCCTGCTCGCTGAGAATAATGCAAATTTGACCTTTGCCATGCAGACTTCCTATCTTGTCTGTTCTGTTTGGGCAAACTCTCGAGAGCAATCTCCTGCGCTGACAGGCCGCTTAGGGAGTTGCCAGACGTGCCATGCGTTCGGAGATGGTTGCGGGCGTTCAGTCTAAGAAACGATCAGTTTCCTCAGTCCTGATTTGATCAGAGGGAGACTTACAATGCTAACAGAGAGTTAACATACGCTATAGGAGAAACGAGTGGACGGTGAGGTGTAGTTGTGTCATGCATCCACAGCTATATATTGAAACGTACCCTTGCAACCAACGAAGTGAAATATGGCCCAAACGAATGTCGTGTCCGGTAAGGAAACGTACTATGCAAAATGTCTCGGCGTTCGCCACAGTCAGAGGAAAGAACGGTCTCACCGTTATAAGCTGACCGATCTGTAGCGCACTACAGGGTAGACAAGTGAACGAATGAGAGACCTGCGTGTTTACCAATTGCTAGTACGGACTCACGTTGTCAGGACGCCGCGGTTGATCGCATACGTGGTCAACTTTCGTATTAGAGTCTCCGTACTAAATATCCTCAGGTATTTTTCCTCAAGAAAGTGCTGCAAACATACTGCTTGAATCCCGTCCTCTCCCCACGAAGGATGAGCGTCAACGAGGTCGTGATGTATGTATCCGCAACTGACGCAGAGACTGTCTGCAGAGCTGCTGGAATCTGTACGCACGCAACGGGACAACGCGTTCAACAACGAAGAGCGTTAAATGACGGGACTTGTACCTTAGTCTTCACAAAGATACCCGGAACTGCTCGATCGATGTTGCTACGTGTTACGTCAGGTGAGGGCGGCTTTCTTAGCATAGGGATAACCATACCCTAAGTAAACGCTGGCTAGAAACGATAGAAATGTCAGTGCGAGCGACCACATGAGCACGACTTCGCACCTAAGCTGCAAGCTATTATGACGGTAAGATGGTCTGATCACGACTGAGGTATGCACAGACTCACCACATGATATGAGAGCCAGGACCAACTAGTTGTACAACTAAGCCTGACTCGGATTGCATAGTGACATGGGTTACGTACGGCGATCACTGTCAGAGGAAACCGGTACCAACGCTCTTGGAGAACTGAGCTCCTAGTTAGAAAGCCGTCATGGTCAAAAGCTGACGGATATGCTCACATTGCCAAACATTGCGCATGTAGTAGCTAGAGTGGACGAATTAGTAGAGCCCCTGAAAATTTCCACATGGTAAAGAGAACCATTGTACTAGAAGGACCGTGATAGCCTACGCGAAATCTGAGTTGATGCGAGCTCAGATTAGGCATCGGTTACTCACCGATAGTGTGTACTCGACCTGCATATCGTTTAGCAAGGTATTTCAATAGTCTCCAATTCTCAGCTACTCACTAGAAACGAGCTTTGGATGATGGACCGAGTCAGATTCGTCCTCTGAATCATATCGAGCTCTAAGACGTACTTTGTAAGGACAGCTAAGACGATAGGATTGCTATGGTTGACTACAAGATATCCCCAGAGGATCTGACAGAGAATCAACGAGGCGTGTCTCGGTATACACTTCTAATCACGACTCACATCCAGATCGGCCACCGTGGTTGCTGTGTCGAGGACGCTAGAAGCCGCTCAGCGTTAGACACGGAGCAAAGAATCCAGTACGAACAACAGTGAAGCGACCTGTCAGGAATCAGATATCGTCGCGGCAAAGAAAGAGTGCTCTTACTAGGCCCTTCACCCACCACCTATCAGCTGAGTATTCCCCGACGTAGAACAGCACTTGCGCGCATGTCACTCCGTAGAAGCTGAGGCGAACAGGCATGGTCAGAAGATCATGGCGATGACGACAAGTAATGAACGAACATTATCGAGAATAGTATCCCAATGAAGAAACATCCTATGCTGGGGTCCAGGTGGAGGTTGAGGCCAGTCATGAGTGCCCAGCGGCGATAACGGCGTCCCCGCGACATTCACCGCTCATACCCTTGGTTTTATATGATCACGCAAGAAGTGTGGCGAGCGAGATTGGCGACGAGATTGGGCGGGGCGCCCCATCAGAGACTCGAATAAGACGACAACCCTAGCAGGGATGTTCCTAAGTGAAAGTGATTCCTGCTACATAATCTGCCGGATCAACGTCTAAATAGCAACACGATGCAGCGTACCCTTGTTTTCAACAGTAAGACCTGTGTGTGATCGCCGTAAACCTGCATCGGTGCGGTAATTGAGATTTTATATCCGCTGAATCACTGGTGCGACGAGCGGACATTGGCGCCAGACCTTCATTGAGAAGCACATGGTGCACTGCTGAAACATCGAAGAACGGCGTCTCCAAAGACTTGCTTTACACCTGCGTAGAGGGTTAAACCCTGAGAAGTCAGATAGTCATCTGGACGGACGGGCGGTCTCTACAGGGCAGATGACACCGCAAGATTCAAGGAAGTATGTGACCAACAAAGCAACCCAGTATCTAGTGAGAAGGCTAGAATGATGCAGCTGTCTCCAGGTGTCAGTTGTCCGATACGGTTCGAGTCGCCAGCGTCCGAGTCAGCGAAAAAGCCGGCGAGCGTTTTCCCAAAAACGAGAGTAAGTTATGTCCTTTTGGTTAGCAGTGGAGACTAGCGTCTTTTAGCATCAGGCTCTCGTGTGGATGCATGTGACCGGTACGGAACCCTGGGTCTTCTCCCAGACAAGCCGCATGCCCCTCTTTCATTACTATCTTTTCCTCTACTGTACATACTCATGCACCAAGATATGCGACCCGTCCGAACGACTACCTTACCGCACACCACAGACCCCACAGACCCTAGTACCGATGCCCAACCATTGCTACGTACACCTCAGAACATCACCACCACCCACAGAGCCCCGAAGAGGGCGTCGGCCTAGGTGGCGCGTTTAAACACCCACTATTGTACAGACCGGCGCTCGCCGCGTCTTAGCACGATTTGTTTGCTTGTTGCGGTTGATAAATGCAGAGATCATCATCCCAGACAAGCCGCAGTATGCCGTACTGTAAGTACTGTAAGCAATGTCCCAACTTTCTTTTGAGGATTATTTTGCATTGGAAACGTTTGGCTTATCCAACAATGCTATCCAATGCCGCGGCGGCCATTTCGGCCATTGAAATGCCATTGCAATGATAAAGTAATCTCGTGAGCGTGTTTATTTTAGCATTGCATTACATTGTAATTGACAAGTGCTTGTCGGATTTTGCGTCAAAATGTCATTGCTATTCCCAGGCATTGAGAACTGGGAAAGAAAGCTGTGACATGGGTACCACAGAATGTTACCAGCGGTGGTCCGGGGTGCCTGGACATTGCTATCACTAATAATAAGTCACCATTATGGACTGGTTCTTCGAATGAGAGGCTCACGATTGGTATATTTGGTAGCCAAGGAAATATCAGCGGCACTTGAACTAGTAAGCGGAAAATCAAATGTTATCAGTAGCGTCCAATATATTTTCGTATGCGAGTACTGCACACCAAGGCCGCGGCACAACGAGCCACAACGCCACGAAGCCCGCTCTTTAGTCATGGACGCCATGCACTGTGCTCGACGGAAGTCCCTGCTCGTCCACATCACTCGTCCAGTTCACAAAATTTGTTATGTGTACGCTGTGGTCCGCCCAGCCGTCTAGTACTTAGGCTACTCAGGCTGGCAATCCCTCTAGATTTGCCAACAACTCTCGGCTCCGGCACCGTTGTAACCATTAAGCTTCTCGTCTACGATCTGAAGGGTCGCGCACCTTCGGTTATCATATGGGCTGTCCAACTACTTAGTTGCATGCACTCGCTACCAGTATTTTGCCCATGATGATTAGCATCGTATTCGTCTAAGTACTGGGTTCCACAATCACCACTACATACACGAGAGGCAAGGTAAGCTATCAGGCTGACATTGCTTGCGCGGAAGGACGCATACGACCGAGCACCCGACGACCCCTATTGCTCGCGTCGGGGACAGCCCAGTCCGCAGTAATCGGAAGAAGACAGAAGCCCGGTATGGGACGAACATGAATCTCTCCGTCAGGGCCATACTCGGGTAGGTCGCGAGTCGCCATCGCCGTCGCAGTTTGTTTACCTTTCGTCAGTAGCCCTTCGGCCCCTTCGCGTGCTTGCGAATTGGCTTCACACGCAGACTGTATTCCGATCGCAGCGGGCCTCCGTGCGGGGCGTGGCGCTCGGTTCTTTGATCACCGACGCGGGCATCGGTTCTGCCATAGCAGCGCCCCGCACGATTGTTAGCGTCCACTGCGGGAAATTGAGACGACACAGAAGTAGCTTGGTGGCATCAGGTGAACGAGCAACTCTCGGTGGGCACGCTCTGACCCTGAAGGCTATGACTCTGGTGGCCTTCCCGGATTCCTGACGGCTTTCTATACTTAGGGTGGTGTATATAAGACGCGGCGCACGCATTGCATATTGTCTTCAGTCATCGAGCTTTGGCTGGGAGGTGAGCCTCCGTTAATATACTCTACGTGCAGACTCACTAATGGATTTTGCCGTTTTCGAGCAGGACAGTAACATCATGACAGTTTCATCCGTGCTGCCTACTTCTCGCTCCATCAGCTCGCAGGCTTCCAAACCGACGCATGGTCACAATGTATCTTCGATCTCGGTCGGTTCCGTATCCAAGAACGCCGTCGTTACCCTCCTCCAGCGACTGCAGATCGATATCCCTTCGTATACCCGCGACCGCGCTCTCGAGCGTCGAGCGGCTGACAACATCCGACAATGGGGCCCCGACTTATCTGCGCTTCTGAAACCGTACCTCCCACCTGCGATTGTCCTCACCATGACCTGCTACTCCCACATCGCCGATCCTGAGGCAAGGTTGCGCATCGTATTGTTCAGTACGCTCGTCATCGCACTCGACGATCCCAAAATCTTCGACGCGTCTGGGTGCCGTGATTTCCACAGGCGGTTATGCTGCGGGCAGTTCCATCGGGCCGGCGAGTTGCGAGGTGACGTTCTCGCCCGGCTCATGGAAGTCCTCTCTGGGATGTGGAAGAGCTACCCTGGATTCTCCGCGGGCACGGTCTTCTCGGCTGTTCTGCAGTTTATCAACGGTTGCATGCTTGAGCGCATGGATGGTATATGTTGTCGCGCCGTTCATCCACCGGATGCACTACCGTTCATTACGTATCGGCGTGCCATGTCTGGTTTAGCTGACGCGTTTTCGTACTTCATCTGGACGAAGGCGGGCTCATCTGACATAGCTTCATACATACAAGCGATTCCGTGAGTTCCTTAGTTGGTTTAATTGTGCACATACTGACTATCAGCAGGGACATATCTAGTTTCCAAAATCATGCCAAGTACAAAAATGTGATTGTAGCTTCAGCGTGAGAATACTGATCAGTGCTTTTGCAGTGATATCCTGTCGTTCTACAAGGAAGAACTGGCGGGAGAGACGGGAAACTACGTGAGCGATCGCGCGAAAGCGTGCGGGAAGACGAGAGAAGAGACACTTCAAGAGATCGTCGACGAAACTGTCTTACTTGTGGCACGTATCCGAAGGGGTCTCGGTGATGGGCCTGTGCGAGACGCATGGGAGTCCTTCGCCCGAGGATGGCTCGCTTTTCACGTTTGCAGCCCAAGATATAGGCTAAGAGAACTGATTAACTGCGAGTATGTTGTGATAGAAAGCCTGTGACACCGAACATCGAAGTACCTAATCATGCAGGGCAATGCACTTCTAACAAATATAATATTTCACCGTTTAATATTGATGCAGATACGAGCCTAGTTCCGACATGCATCGTACTCTTCGAATTGAGTACAGCCATTGTATATACAATTGAAGTGAGGTCTGGCGGTGCTGACATTGGGGTGTTGAGGGCGACGTGGTCGTCACAAAACTCCAGGAGCCCATGACCTGCCCTCAGAAATGGCAATGACTTTGCGTAAATGGCAGAAACCTAGCGTATAGGACTCATTCAGAATGTTCTTAGCGTACGTGGTTAGGGTTTATTCACTCGGGTTAGGGAATGTTCTCTTTCTGCGATACTGGTCGCTAGTGGTCCGAGAGACCGATTAGAACGAGGAATTTGAGACCGGTTGTAAGTGACCTAAACTTCAAATTATAATACTTTCGCTGTAGACAATGGCAACGTTGCGTAATTTACATTTATTTGCCGCACATGAGCCTTGTGGTATGAACACATCCGAGAAGATGCCAACGGCATTATGCGGACGGAAGTTTGCGACTCACCAACATATTCGATTCGAGTCGGCATCGCGTTTGCTGCCAGGGCATCACGGCGACGAGCGACCCTAGAATAAGCTCGCTTGGAAAGTAATCCCTGGGGATTGCCGCCCCTACCCCCTACCATGAGAGCAAGAAGATATAAATAAAACGCCCTGCTCTAGGTTACTGACCTGGTTGTGGAGAGGGGGATGGTCTCGTGCTGCTGCGTCGGCGGTAAGCTGTGTTGATGTCAGAGAGGCATGCCTGCAAATGCTGAAGCCAAAACACACTCTGACATGTGTTTCCATTGACGAGTGGTCAGATCGTCACGTTGTGGTGCTCGAATGTGAAACACAAAACTGTGGAGACGAGGGCTCGATTGCTCTGGAAACATTGCCTTTTAGTCTCAGACACGGTGCCGCCGACGCATAAGCTTTGAACTCAACACGGACGAAAGTGACTGTAGCAAAGTCAAATCCTGGGGTAATTTGAAATCATAGGGCGTGGGCTGCACATCAGTCTAAGCATACAAGCAAAGTGTTTGTCTGAACTTGCCGTGGCTTGTCTTCAAGGGCGCCAGTGACCTCGGCCAAACGCTATAACAATATGATCGAAATCAGCTGAATATTTCGGGAGGGTGAATGATTCATGCCGCAAGGATACAGAAGGCTTGATTTGGCCATACTCCTTCGCAAGATAGAGGGGTGTTTTCGGTTCAGGAATGCTCTCCCTGGGAAATTGAACGCCACCGAGTCGGTGCACGTCTGAATAAGGAAAGTGATCGCGCCCCACCTCAGTCCAACCTCTGTCTTAGAGTTCTTTCATCAGGCATCTATTTCGTCACTCGTGCTTGAAAAGAGGGGAGACGCATTATTACACACCAACTTCTGGGCGCGTGAAGGACCCGCCGAGGCCGGAATGAAGGAGATGCCGGTTCGGCACAACCTGTGTACACCAGTGCATCAATCAGAGGGGCGCTCGGCTTGCCTGCATATGTTTCGAGGGCAGCACGTACTTCTAACGGTTCCCGTCGATTAGTGGTCAGATCATCACGTTGTGGTACCTGAGAATTCTGGGTGCAAAACCGTGGAGACGAGGGCTCGACTCCCTCCGGGAACATTGACTCTTTTTTCCTCCCGTCGTAATTCCTGCTAGGATCATAGGACGTTGCCCTGCTGCCCACCGAGATTGTGAGCGATGATACATTGAGCACTTGAAAAACGATAACTATCCTGCCGGGGTGTCTCCGCTTGCACGAAAGCTCAATGGGTAGGCCAAAAGGGCAGCTAGCATCGTGGTTGGTGATTCACTAATCGTGTAGTGCGGGGTCCTGGTGGAGGTTAAATCCAGTATCAATGTCCAAACCAGGATTCACAGATAACATGCACACCAATTTCTCCACAAATAGAGTGTAGAATATCTAGGGGCAAGGAACAGCTGGAGTGAGGCAAACCAAGACACAACAGAGGTCAGGGAACTAACCAGACAACGGTGAATCGTGGAGTGCAGCGCATGCGGTCACAGATAGGAGTCTGATTTAAACATTTCAATCACTTATTAAAGGGTGTCATAGCCGGAGACCGGTGACCAGTGTCGAAGCGAGCATCTACGGCCGTTGAAGGGGACTTGGCACGTCTGAGATCCAAGGGTGATTATCTATTCTACATGAGTGGTGGCATCCACTGTAGATGTTACCCGGAGTACGGTATAGTAAGTACCAGGAGGCAGCAATAAACGGTCAAGTGGGATCGTGAATATCACTATACCGTGTATATACATCGCTCGACTTGACCTCCAGCGGCTGCGCGAGCTTGACACGCGTCGTGATTCGTCTGTGTTACTTCTGTTGGGTTAGAAACAGACCATATGCGGCGGAAAGCGTTGATAAAGAGGGTGCGCACCCAAAACATGCGTAGGATAGTTCAAGTGAGTGATAATTGTAATTAATAGTCCGAGTCGCACTGAGACCGGTAAGACCAGACACAAAGTGTTCGTGCAAGAGGAGCTTACCTCATCAGTTCCTACGCTATGTGCGTGCGCCGTGACTGTGCAGTTCTAACGTCGACGCATGTGAGTGGAGGACTGGTGTGTTCTTCCTTGATCATTCCTTGGTTCTGCCGCTCTCTCGAAGTCGCGCAGCATCTGCGCCCCCGTACGAACCCAGCCTCAGACTCTAAAGATTACCCCCTCATTACTACATAGATTTACTACACCGTATATACTTGGACTCGGAGTCGACAGGGGCGCCCCCGTGGAAGCGGGCCGGCGCCCGCCGCGTCTTAGCACCATAGAGTTTGCTTGTAGCGGGATACAAATGCAGAGTTCATCATCATCATATCACCTTGGTTCTGTCGCATCAGACAGCAGTCACTTGTACTCATGTTCCGTGCACATCGGGAGAGAGGTTTCTCCGCATTATGAAGGCGTGCTTTCATATATAAGTAAGCTATCATAGAGTCGCAGTACTTCATCGATTGCAAAGATGCCGACTCGACGGGCGGTTCCCCCCGCTCCTGAGACTCAGGCTCTCTCCAGCCCTACCTTCCGTCTCCCGCCCTTGGACGGATCGGTATCGTTCCCAGAGCTCTATGATTGGCATGGTATCCACAACCCCGGACATCGGGTATTCGTATTCCCCTGTGGTGACGGGTCTGTCCGTGAGATCCTCTACCCTGAAGCTGCGCGTGCGATCCATGTAGGCGCAAAGATCATCGCGAGTAGGATGGGGTCGGATGCGGACACGGAAGATAGGGCCGTAATTGGGATTGTTGCAGCATCCGGTAAGTCCGCCTAGTCGATCGTTCGTTCAATGACTACATTGGGTACTCGGAATAGATGTCATACCCTACTATATCACCGAGGTCAGCATCATGCGCGCGAACCACATTGTGTTCCCTATATCGCCGCGAAATTCTCCGGCTGCCATTGCCCATCTCATCCATAAGGCGAATATCAAGCACATCCTCGTCGGACGTGACCACGCTATGCAGAATTTGGTTGAAGGGGCCCTTCATCTCCTGAGAGCCCAGTACCAAGACACAGCAGTTCCGGGCACCTCGCACATGCCTGCCTTCGACGAACTGTTCGTCGAAGGTGACCAGGGGGAACCGCTCACCAGCGTCTTGCCGTTCAAGTACAGAGGTCCAGACTCTCCCGTGCTGTTTTTGCATTCTTCCGGTGAGTCTATTTCGAGCTCTTCGCGGACTAGACCTGATTTGACATTTTAGGATCGACCGCCTTCCCGAAGCCAATCATGTATACAGACCATCGGATGTTGCTGTTCTGCATGATCCCTTTCTACGGCGAACAAGATTTGACTGGCATCGTCTTTTCCATGCACATGATGCCGATGTTTCACGGCATGGGTATGGCACTGATGCTTTGGACGGTACGTTTGAATGTCTCATGTTCATTGGCCTGTGTAGCGAACGTGATTACTTGTCAATTAGGCATCGTGCGGGTTGGTAATGAGCACCTTCGAGCCTGGAGGGCATGTACTGGCAACAACACCCAAAGCTATTCTTGACGCGGCAAGAGCAAGTGGGAGCGATTACCTGTTCTCTGTTCCCGCTGTGATCGAGGTAAGTTACAGACCAGCATTACTAGTTTTAGACATGTTCTGAAAGACCCTAGGCGTGGTCCAGGGATCCTGACAGTGTCAAATGGCTCTCTACGCGGCATGGTGTCGTAGGTAGTTCTGCGGATCAAGGCATATGATATGTACTGAATAAAGTACTGCAGCTGTTCGGTGGTGGTCCACTCAACAAAACGGTCGGTGACTTCATGACGGCTCATGGGGTTAAGATGTTCGTTCAGTACGGATGGTGAGGCCCATGCCCACATCATGATCTCAATCAGCAGCTGATCAGACACAGCACAGAAGGTGGAATTATGAGCGTGATGTTGCCAGGTAAGCAGCACAGTTCGATGGACGTTCTTGACTGATCACACGTTGAAGCTGCTGAGCCTGGTGCTGATTGGGAATACTTTAAACTGTCTCCTATTCTCAAGGCACATATGGAGCCATTCGGCGACAACACGTACGAGTTCGTCATCGTGGTACGTCTTATTGTCGTGGATGCACCTGGTGCGGATTCTCACAGCGTCAAGGGCAGTGTTCGGAAAGATCTCAAACCAACGTTGTCAATACCAAAGTAGACGGCATCGACGCATATGCTACGTCAGACTTGCTCGTGCCCCATCCGACTAAACCTGGGTTTTGGAGAGTATTTGGTCGGGTAGATGACCAGATTATGCATAGCACAGGCGAGAAGGTATGTATCTCTGCCTATGAAAGTTTGATGACCCTGGGTTAACAATTGCTACAGACCAATCCGGGACCTCTAGGTAATGATCACCATCTACATTCCGTGGCTCATATCCAATAATAAAGCTTGTAGAGAGCATGCTGAACCAAGATCCGCACGTACAAGCAAGTGTCATGTTCGGGCGTGCTCGCTTCCAGGCAGGCGTTCTAGTGGACCCTAAGCCCCAGTTCAAGTTTGATCCGGCCAACGAGAAGCAGGTTGCAGAATTTAGGAACAAGATATGGTATGTGTTTTTCGCATGTACATGTGGAAGTGAATGTTAACGGTCGTAGGCCCACAATCGAGAGGATGAACGCCTTTGCCCCACAGCACTCCCGATTATTCAAGGAGGTACGCATATGTCGCCGGACCTCTTATCATCGCTGGAGCAATCTTGGATGTAGATGATTTTAGTTGCGAAGCCCGACAAGCCCTTCACCTACACTGCGAAGAACACTGCCCGTCGCCAAGCAGTGATTAACGACTATGAGGATGAAATCAACGCTTTGTACGATACCGTCGCAGAGAGCACGCAGTCGTCTATCCCTACTCCGGAAGTCTGGGACCTAGTCGCTACCACTGACTTTGTGCGGGAGGTCGTCGGAAAAGTGTTGCGGAGTTCCGTGCAAGACGACGATGACTTATTCCAAAACGGTTGCGACAGGTGAGAACAGCAGTTGCTAGGAGTCATTGAGCGTAGTCTGACAACATACAGTCTGCAAGCCACTTGGATACGAAACACCATACTTCGAGCCTTGCGGGACTCAGCGCAGCTCGACACTCGTGCCATCTCGGGTAGCTTCGTTTACGAGAACCCGTCTATAACCCAGCTCGCAGAGTTCGTGCACTCCCTGGTGTCTGGTAGTTATGGAGGGGTGGACGATTCGCCTACAGCGAAGGCGGACACTATGCGGAGAATGGCGGAGAAGTATACTGCCGATCTGAAGCCAGGGACTGCGGTTTCCCAGGAAGATGTCATCAAGCTCGACGGAGATGTCGTTCTAGTCACCGGTACCACTGGGAGCCTCGGCTGCTTCATCCTGAGTAGCTTGATCGAAGATTCGAAGGTGTCGAAGATATATGCACTGAACAGAGTGACGGATGGCACTGGCACTCTCCTAGAGAGGCAGAGAAAAGCTTTTGAGTCTCGTGGACTCAATTCATCGCTTCTTGAGTTGAAGAGGGTCGTTCTCCTAGAAGGAGATACGGCGGAAGAATGGCTCGGTCTGCAGGAGGCTACTTATGACGAGGTGTGTTCTGCCCGACGCTACTCATGCGGTTTGCGCAGCACTCATTTCGAATAGATTCGACACTCTCTGACGCATATCATCCACAATGGTAAGTGTGCTTCGTATCCTAGATAAATCGCATGTTTACGACATCGTGTAGCGTGGCGTGTCGACTTCAACCTTGCTCTAGCGTCCTTTGAGCCGAATATTAAAGGTCTTCGTCGACTTGTCGATCTGGCCCTCTCCACTGCTCGGCCTTCTAAGCTAGTCTTCACCAGTTCCGTGGGAATTTTACGGCGTACGTTCATTGAAGGTCTAGCGTGTCTTCCCCGTTGATAGTGATTCCTACAGACTACGAGGGAACCCAGCCTATTCCCGAGGTCCCAGTTGCGGCCGAGGTGGCGATCGGAAATGGATACGTCCAGTCGAAATGGGTATCCGAGGAGATCTTACTCAGGGCCGCGGAGCATACGTCTTTGAGACCTACCATCGTCCGAGTCGGGCAAATTTGCGGAGGGAAGACTGGAACATGGAACGCTAACGAATGGTTTCCACTGATGGTTCGAAGTTGCGGGGCTTTAGGATGCTTCGCGAAGGACAGCAGAGTGCGTCAGAAGCTACATCATTTTAGCTGATTGATGAACTATCTTTCTCGTTTACAGGACGTAGACTGGATCCCGGTTGAGATTGCGGCCAAGGTTATCTGCGAATTCCGCTACGGCGACAACGCGAGCACGCAGATTGCTCACCTAGTCCATTCCAGACCCGTCGCGTGGTCGTCAATCGCTACGGTCGTTTCGCAGGAGCTCTCGGTACCACTTCTCACTTATGAGGAGTGGCTCGCGAAGCTCGAATCCCGTGCGGGTACTCACCCAGACCAGATTGATAGTGGGCACGGGGGGACAGAAAAGCATCTTAGCATGGAGATTCTACAGGAGGTTCCTGCTCTTCGGCTTCTCCCGTTCTTCCGTGCTCTGGGGCAGGGACAGCGAGGGGAGGGTAATGCCCTGGGTTTCCCGAAGCTTGACACCAGTAATGCTGTCGCAGCGTCGCCTACTCTCGCGGACCTCGGCGTTGCACAGGTTACGCCAGACGTCGTTGAGAGGTGGCTCGATTCCTGGCGTAAAAACGGGTATGTAACTGTAAAGGTCTGAACATTAGGATACTGTATGTCGACGGAACGGGATGTTATATGTTTTGTGTGGAGATATATTGGGAAATGTGCACCGTCGAACAGATATTGCATCATTCTCTGTCTATTAAACGGAGACCAGCGACGTCCGGCGCTACGGTTTGTATCGCAGCGTCCTTGATCACATGCTTAACCTCAAATGGGCGCTTAATTTCGCCGTCTGGCCGCTACAACGTCATCCAAGTTCCTCCTGCAACCATACGGTCCATACCTACTTATCAGGTTCGCAACACCCCCTTGACATATGTAGTGTCCTCTGGCGAGCACAGCACTGCGGTTAGGATAATCCTAGTTGAACACTGCAATATTTTCGGCTGACACAACGGACGACTGGATTAACTTGACCAGTGTAACGACTATAGTGGTAGCCGTTCGGGAAGCAGGTAAGAGTCGCTGTTTGGTGATGCTACCTCTAGCCAACTATCCACGCTTCTTATTTGACATGTAGCCGGTATCTGTCACGGCGGGCAGCGCAAGAGAGGCATATATATCTCCGTGCCGCCGATTCTACGACAAAGCCAGGTGGAAGCATCGCCGGGCCGATTCAACCTCTAAGCAGAGAGGTTGACTTCGTGACGAGCTGTTATGGAAACTGACATGATGACGCATGCCGCTGAGCCTAAGCAAACATCAGGAGCCTCACGGCCTCAGCGAACTGACAAGAGCTCTCTCATTCATCTTGCTGAACCTAAATGCCCCGGGGGCTCCCAATTTCAAGAATATGTGAAAGAGTGGAGCTTCCGGGGAGCCTCCGGCTTCCCCGTCATACGTTATTATCCTGAATCTGAGCTGGATCCGGTGAAGCCATCGAGTGAATGGAAGGTTTGTCATTACCTGTCGATGTTGCAAGACAATCAGAAGGGCTAACGAAGGCAGCTCTTGTAAATTCCGCTTTGTTTAGATACAGTACGTAGCTCCGGACGAGCGGTGGGTTCAAGCTCAAGCATCGGCTGACACAGCTCTGTACGCGGCGACCGTGTATTATCCACTGGAGCCCGCGATGCCTGTGAGAGCGTACACGGGATCCCTTTTTGGCGCCCACGAAGACCACGAGAACATGCAAGATACCCCTAAGAACGCGCGCGTTACATATCTGACCATTGGCACTCTTATGTCCATACAATTGTGGTGAGCAGGATCAGCGAATATGTATATATACTCGATGAGACCAACAGGTAAACCATTCACCTCACGTCCGCAAGGTAACATGGTTGGCGGTTCGTACAGACTGTCCGTGCAGAACCCATCAGTTGACCTTGGTGTAACCATAGGTATTCAAGCACAGCCTCTGCGATTCGACCTCGGTGACTTCGCGATCGATGAGTATAGGCCGATAAAGGTCGTCTGCGTTGGTGCAGGCTTCAGCGGGATCTTAGCCGCAATTAGGTATGGCTCTGCTTTCAATGAGCCGAGTTCTGTATTGGTTATTCTCATGGCCCTTGGACGTATGCCATCAGATTTCCTCAAAAAGTGCCGAACGTCGATTTCACAATATACGAAAGAAACAACGGCATCGGAGGAACATGGTTCACGAATAGGTTTCCGTATGTTCAGTGCTCGTCTATCGCATGTCGAAGTCTTAGAACATCTTTCCAGAGGGCTGGCCTGCGATATCCTATCCCACTGTGTACGTATCAAGTGTAGCAGTTGTTGCAAACCGCATGATTAACTAACATACTTGAAGTATCAACTTACATTTGAGCCTAAGGTACGCCGTACATATTTTGGGGGCGCTCACGTTAGCTAATACGTTACGGGACAGACAGATTGGTCGAGCTTCTACGCACCAGGTCCAGAAATCTTGGCGTACCTCCAATCTGTAGTAGAGAAGTACAAATTAATGCCCTACATCAAGCTGCAGCACGAGGTCCTCCACGCCCGCTATGACGAACCTTCGGGTAAATGGCACTTACGCATTCGCCGACGTACAGGCAGTGACGCCCAAGGACCGACATACGAGGAGTTCACGGACACAGCCGATGTCTTCGTCACAGCACTCGGAATATTTAGCAAGTGGTCGTGGCCGAATATCGAGGGCCTGAAGGACTTTGGTGGGAAGTTGATGCACAGTGCTGACTTTGGGGAGGAGAACCAGCACTGGCGAGACGTCGTCAAGGATTGGAAAGATAAGAGGGTCGGCGTCATAGGTATCGTAAGTCTATCAATCTGCTTGTGAGTACGCTCGCGGGCCCGTTAATCCGTTCTTTCAGGGTTCTACGGCAATCCAAATCGTGCCAGCACTGCAGCCACACGTTGCGAAGGTCGTAAACTATGTGCGAGGCAAGGCTTGGATTTGTCCACCATTCGCTAGCTCGAGGCTCGCAGAACTCGTTGAACGGGACCCCAATTCGGAGAACTGTGAGTAGTAAAACACGCCTCTATATCTTTTCGTTGCGCTCTGAATCACGCTTGTGTTCTTCAGACGTATTCGCGGACGATGACAAGGAGAAGTTCAAAGATCCTACCTTCTACAAAGCCTTCCGGCATGATCTTCAGGCAGACGTCAATGTAGGTCGCCGCATTGCATCATCAATGGTGTCGACGCTGACTCCTACAGTCTCTTGACAAAGCGATTTTGGCTGGAACAGAATGGCAAGAGCAACGCAGGGCGGAGGTGGAGGCTCACATGAGGAAGAAGCTGGCGAAGAAGTCGTGGATAGCAGATCAAAGCGAGTGCACCTAGTCCTTATACGAATCATAACCGGAACTTATCTTGACTTACAGTTATACCTGACTATGGCGTAGCTTGCAGGCGGTTGACGCCTGGTCCAGGATACTTAGAGGCCTTGTGTGAGGACAACGTGCGTCAGAGACATCGGTCGAGCACATGATGGCCGAGTCCTCATCCATATCATATGCAGGTTGACTTCATCTCGTCACCAATCAAACGTGTGACGAAAGACGGCATCGAGACTGCTGACGGTAATAACCAAGAATTTGATGTCCTCATTTGCGCGACTGGTACGCCCACTCTCCCGACTGTCCTGACGTGACTCACCTACGGATCCTTTTCAGGCTACGACTACGCCTTCCAGTTAGGCATCCCCATCATCGGTCGCTCTGGTGTTTCGCTGCAAGAGAAGTGGACGCCCTATCCGAAGTCGTACATGGCTGTCTGCGTTGACGGCTTCCCAAACTGGTTCTTGACCATGGGGCCCAATTCTTGCGTCAGCTCCGGCTCGCAGCTCACCGTGATCGAGCGCCAGATCGACTACATGGTTGAGGTGACCATGAAACTGCAGCGCGAGCGCCTGAAGAGCATCGATGTGAAACCTGAGGCCGTCAAGGCGTTCGATGATTACATTGAGGTAAATTTGCGGTACCTTGGATCTCTCACTACATTCTGAAGTCTATCGTCCACAGAACTACTTTCCGAAGGTCACCTTCCGTCTCTAACTACGAAAGCACCCAGGGATTGACAGTGAGCTGATGTCTAGACCGTCTTCACGCAAGGCTGTAGGTCATGGTACAAGCGAGGCAAGGAGGAAGGTCGCATTGTTGCATTATGGCCTGGCAAGTATGAAAGAGTCTTTAGCAATATCAAGACGTTGACGGTTTGTCATCAGGCTCGACGCTTCACACTATCCGGGCGTTGCAACATCCTCGCTGGGAAGACTTCAACTATGAGTGCATTGATGATGTAGACAACTGCCTCTACTGGTTCGGCAATGGACAGACGTATAATGAGAAGACGATGACCGGTGACAGTGCGTCTTACTCCCGTATTTGATGCTACATTGGGGTTTACTCACTCTGATACCAGGAGCGTGGTATCTCGCGGACGATTACGTAGACTATCCTCCTGGTATGTGTTCCCAGACGTTGTTGCTTCGACTGCTAACATTGGCTATGCAGTGCCCGAATGATTACGATAGCATTATCCAAGCAAGCTGCAGATGTATTTCTCACGTAAAGCATCTGTGGGTTCACTCGACCATGAAATGACCTCCACGGAATGCTGGAAAACCTGATATCGGTCCGGGCTGCATTCGCTACCTACGCAATTGTGTTACTCAGATCATGAATCACGATACAGTGTTGTATCGTTGCGAAGGTCTTCGAATGCTTTTGGATGTACGAATCACTTTTTCCTCGCGCGTCAGCTTCACGAGTACCGGCTCGGGACTTGAACAAGGGGAGTGAGATATAGCTCCCATAAATACGCACAGCATTTTGACGGATTCGAGCTAGTGGACCTTCCTCAGGAACATTCACGTTGAGCTAGCTCTCATGGCCGCAGCACCGCATGATTGGCTAGTATGGCAACCTTCTATCAATTATCCGCGTCTCCGAGTGGGAGCTTTAAAGTCCTTCTGCTCTCTCGAGATGTCAACTTCCGGAGATACTGCACTTAAAGTTACGGTCACGCAAGAAGAGCGGCTTCAACCAGCCTATGATATGCTGCATATCGACATCTTGGGAGCGGTTTACACTTATGGGGTTGTCCGGCGTATGTTACTTGCCCGTAGAAGGCGTCGGCCATGACAGTCCTGTGGTACTGACTTCCAATTCACACAGTCCTCTGACCAATCAAGGCGTGATAAACCGTGTTAATTCCGATGGTCTCCGTCATGGCAGGTCGCAGTGAACATGCACGACACTCCTCCCCCAGCAGTGCAGTCTCTCCCTGGTCTCGGGCACAGTGCTAAACAGTTCTTCCAGCTGGATGGACAGTATACGAACCTGAACCACGGTAGGCTTTAGAGACCTTGCTTTGTGTGTAGATTGATGAGCGGAATCCTCAGGTACAGCAGGTGCAATACCTCGGTTCGTTGAGGATGCGAGTCAACAATTGTCCGCCCACATTTCGGCCAATGTGGACCGCTTTCTCTGGTTTGAATATCGTCCTCAGCTGGAGAAAGTGCGAGAACAAATAGCTGATCTGATCAACGCGGATCCGTCCGAATGTGTGTTCGTCCCGAACGTGTCTCATGGTATCAATACTGTCCTACGCAACTTTGAGTGGGATGAATCTGACGTCCTACTCGTTAGTGAGTATTGCATCGCTCATGTTAGATTCTAATTCTGAGTAAGACATATTGCCCTCCAGCAAGCTGCAACTTCAAAACGATATCTGCCGCGACGCACTACATCTGCGATGTTCGCCCATATCCAACACTATCAGAGTTCCAAATATCGTTCCCTATAACGCGCCAATCGATGCTTGAACGGTTTAGCACTCGTGTACACTCGCTGAAGAGTAAGCTGAAACCAACCGCGAAAATGGTTGCAGTACTCGACAGCATAGTAGCCACGCCGGGAGTGCTGATGCCTTGGAAGGAGATGGTGGAGATCTGCAAGGCGGAGGGTGTATGGAGCGTCGTGGACGCTGCCCACTCCATTGGTCAAGAGCTGGATATCGATCTCAGCAGTGCGGGACCGGACTTCTGGGTGTCGGTAGGTCGCTTAAGCTCATTAGGGATATTAGCAGTTTATAACTACACATCAGAGCTGTTCAAAGTGGATGTACACGAAACATGGTTGCGCGGTTCTCTACGTCCCTAAACGGTTCGTCATGCATTCTACGTTCTCCTTGCTTACTCATCTAAGGATCACAGGAATCATCTGGTCATCAAGTCGGCTTTCCCAACAAGTCTCACGTACGATCACTCTATTCACTATGAGCATTGTTTACAGTCGAAGTTCTACTGTAGGTTATGCCCCAGCATGCATGCGATGACCCTATTGCTCATTCTACTTCATAGGGACAGAGACGCTTGACTTTACTGCATCCCTCAGCATCAAGTCCGGTAAAACAGTCGAGCGACCAATCAGGTCCTTACTGACAGCTTAACTGTAGCTCTCGAGTTTCGCTCTTTCCTCGGCGGAGAGCACAGGATCAACCAGTACTGTCATGAACTGGCTCTCGCAGGAGGGAAACGGCTTGCACAAATCATGAACACGCACATGCTCTATTTACCCGAGGACCCGGACACAGAGCTGTTCACTGCAAATATGGTGTGTCATGAGAAGTTCGTAACACTGCCACTGCTGAGACGTACGTATGTGGAGGTCAATGTCGCCATACCACTGCCAGGATCGATCATGCCATCTCCACAAGTCACACTCATGTTCCAGGACCTGCTCCTCAATCATCACAATGTGTATGCGACGCAGTTTTATCACAACGGAAAGTGGTGGACACGGGCTAGTGCACAGGTGTACAATGAGGTATGGTCCGAGTCTGCCATCGGAGTGATTTGCCTGCACTTTGGGGATTCATGGCACGCATTTCAGATTACAGACTTCGAAAAACTTGGTCGGGCACTGCTACTCGTATGCACCGAGATTGTCAGAACCGTTTCGGAATGGGATGGGCGTGATAAAGCAGATGCCAAAGTATGATAGGAGTTATGACCCACGATAGACATGTACACACGCGTCGTGAAAACCCTGGGACAGCTGCGCACATCTCCGACCAACAGCGTTTCAAAGCTGCTCTCTTCGGGGCACCAAATGAGGAGCCAAGAATGATGGATGAGCGAGGAGGAGGACGTAATAGTGACAGTCGGTGGCGTTTGCCGGGCACATCCTCCGTGCGCGTCAAAGTAAGTTCAATGTAATACTGCGGCCCCCCGAGACTAACTCGGGCATGCATCACATTAGGGTGAAACATAATATGCGTTATGCTTTAGAGCCCTGATAAAAACGCCTCCTGATGGATCATATATCAGCCGTCGTGGGACAGCCTCCCCCCCCGGTATGATGTCATTGGGGGTGCGCTGAAGGTATATATGATGATGTTCAACTCGGCCCCATCCTCATCTTGATCACTTGAAGTACGCCATGACCGTTGAGGTAACGCTTGCACTGTGCACAATTTGCACTTTCAGTGCACTCCTGGTGAATGGCGCCCAGACCAGCCTCTTTTTGACCGTCGTTATCTGCGCCGGCGCAATCTTCACCATCTTCACCCTAGCTAGGGCTCGCAAAAGTCATGCTTATCCCCCAGGTCCGACGGGATGGCCAATCATAGGTAATTTGCTGCAGATTCCTACAGTCCAGCCGTGGCTTGGATATTCTGCATGGGCGGATACATATGGTCTGTTGACGATTTATTGCTATGCTATCTCGTCATTCACGTCTGTCTTGTGACTTTTATAGGGGATGTCGTGCATCTTGAAGCACTCGGAGACCATTTAGTGGTCCTAAATTCTGCAAGGGTTGCGAAGGAACTCCTTGATGGCCGTTCGGCCCTATATTCGGATCGACCATCGCTGGTATGTCTCCGCCGAACAAACTGCCTTGTCTAACAGATCTCCAGACTATGGCTGAGCTGTATGCACGCTCCGTTCATGTTTGCATGTGAAGGTGCAACTGATGTCATTGTCATTGTCTATAGCTCAGGATTCAGCGTGGGGATCGCGTTGCAGTCCTACAACGATGAGTGGCGTGCTCAGCGGAGGATCGTGGCTCAGGCATTCAGCCCGGGGGTGATATCACGATACTATCCCATTCAAGAGCTCGAGGCACGCAAGCTCGTGTATGGTTTGCACCATAGCCCGGAGACACTTGTCAGCCAGACGAAAACGTGAGTCGTGCTCGCGATCGTTGATAAGGCGTTCTCTGTGTTGAATCGTGTGTGCTAAGACGCGTCGCCGCAATTATCATGCGCGTTACGTACGGTTACACAATTCAGGACGACAGTGACCCTATGATAACTATGCCATTCACCTCGCTGGCCAACTTCGCCTCCGCTGCGGAACCGGGCAAATGGATCGTTGACTTCCTACCACAGCGTGAGTACCACGACATGTCCGTGATTTGGTGTCTTATGGATGGGACACAGTTCGGTATCTACCGCCCTGGATGCCAGGGACTTCTTTCCTTCGCACAGCAAAGAGCTATTATGATGTGGAGCAACAAGCAAGGTGGAATCCATATCTATGGTGCAAGGGACAGAACGTACGTATCTGATGTCTCGCTTCAGCGTCCTCGTACAATGCCACCATTCTGTCGCAGGACAATGCATCTTTGAGGGAGCCGTGCTTAGTTGCTAATGTACTTAGCCAACTTGAGGGGAAGCTGTCAGACGATAATGAAGCGACACTCGTGAGGGCCGCAATTTCCAGTCTCGGAGGAGGTCTTGACACCGTAGGTTGTTCTTGTGAATGTGGCTAGCTCGGTGACTCATTATTGCCTCAGAATCTGTCCGCCATCTTTACGTTCTTGCTGGTAATGCTGCATCATCCTCATATACAAGCAAAGGCACAGGCAGAGATCGACACAGTAATAGGCTATGAGCGCCTTCCGTCGATAACGGATAGACCATCGCTGCCGTATGTAAGGAGCGTGATAGCGGAAGTGTTTCGTTGTTACCCGTCTGCGCCTATAGGTATACCTCTCCAATCTCTGACATTGACACCTCTGATACAGTATACAAGGCTTGCCTCATGCACTTCGCCGAGACGATGTATACAAGAACTTTTTGCTGCCTAAGTCCTCAATTGTCATCCCCAATATATGGTCAGTAGACATCATGACTTTGAGTGTTCTCTCCTAGGCCGCGATACTTACACATAACTAAGGCGTATGCTACATGACCCGAATGTCTACTCGCAGCCGGATGAATTCAAGCCCGAGCGCTTTGCGAATGACGATGCTGAGATGCGCAAGGTGACTGACCTCGTGTTCGGCTTCGGTCGTCGGGCATGCCCCGGGTCCCACTTTGCGGAGGGAACGCTATTCGCGTTCGTCACGACAATTTTAGCGACATGCAACGTTATACCCAAGATCGATGACAGTGGCAAGCCGATCATACCTGGTATGGAATATACGGGCAACGTGATTATGTGAGTAGCTGTATGGTCAGAGTGATAAAGGTTGGCTGAGATTGCCATCGAGGTTCCCCAAGCACATTGTGTGCAATGTTCAACCGAGGACATCGCGGGCGCGAGAGCTCCTTGAAGAATGTCTCTCGCATAACCAATGATGAGCAGGTACAGCTTCCACTCTCAGGTGTGTGCTGGTGCCGTTGTCTGTATCGCTCGGAATAATGACTATGTGTTCATGCATGAACGGCAGCGCCGTGTCACGCTTTCTATGGCACACTGGTATGGTCCACACATGGAATATAGTCGATTATTCGTAATCACACGCAGACGCTACGCATGTATCAGATGAACGAAACTTCAATTTCGGTTGGCTTGGTTGCTAGTGGGTAGGGCCTGCACTCGTCCCTCTGATCGACGTCATCATTTGTGCCGACGACCTCGAATCTTGCACGGGTCCACCTGTCCAACAGCTGCAGGCCTCGGGCACTTCCAGAATGACACGCCCCGTACATCTGACATAACGCCTCCGATCTTGGTATGGCCTACTAATAGCCAGTCTGGAGACATTATCCGTCTTCATGAGGTCAAAGCTCGGCTTGGAATGGAAGTTGCGTTATCTGGAAATGACTGTCCAGGATAAGGCTCGCGGTCGGAAGATGCTCGCCCAGCATACTGCAGTACATATGCGCTACTTAATTGCTTGTCGTGGGACCATGTGTGGCCGTTCTCGGAGAAAGCACCTGATGGCGAATGTATGGGTATCGAGATCAGCGGCTGTTAGAGAGGATATCGTGTACAGCCTGCGAGAGTGTGAATTACTACTACTACCTTCGCTCAGTTGAGTTCCATACTTGAACGAATTTGTGTCGAGCGAGGATTAGCTAAGGAGCGTCAGACATATCATGTATGTACCTAGCATTGGAGTATTTGCTGACTCTGGCTCCGAGTCATTTCGGAGCGTCTTAACCCCTTCTATGCTATATTATCCGCTTGATCATGTCCTATCGCGCGCTGTCTCGTATTTTCGAGCAGTTGCACGTTAGCATACAGCCCTGGTACGGTTGCAACCTCTTTACTCAACTCGTGCCCCCGGCTCAAAGAACCAGATGTCCATCGTCTGACTCGTATATGTACACCTGGTGTTTGTATTGCACCCTGTGATAAGTTCATGAATCTGTCCATGATCATGACCAGTGTCTGCAGAGTAACTCTGAGAATTCGACCAGGGATCCCGCAGTGCTCCATACTAGAGATCGCCTGCTGCCACCAGGCGCCGAATTGCCCGTAATGTCCCGCGCACACTCTCAAATCCGCGTCCTTGCCACTGCTGTTCCATTAACTCCGCATCATTACCGACATCGAGGTCACCATTCTCTCCCCATGCAAATGTGAAGGTGAGGAGGAGCTCGCCGCTTGGCGTCACGCTGATCACGTTAGTGATTTGCCCAAGTCGTTCTCCTGTGAGCGGGGACGTCATCGTTGAGATCACCTGATCAAAGTAAGCCAGAATGATCAGGAGGGCAGGAAAAATGGCACCTGTGACGGAGGAAACCACTCAAATCTCTCGTGTACCACGACTCCAGGCTTGTCTTTGAACTCGGCTTCTCTGTTCAAGCCGGTCGCAAATGTGTCGAGAACATCGCATCGTACAATTCCCGGTATAAATCGACTGTTGCCAGATGTGTCACCGTGTCTGAATCGCGCGGATGAATACACTGGTGGGCAGGAGAGACTTACGCTGGATCGCGGGCCTTCACGAGTAAGCCTTGGTACAGCTGCTCCTTGGTCAGCTGGACGGGCTCGTCGGGGGTGTTGACGGGAACGGTAACGGCCACGAAGCGCATTGGTGGCAATGGGGTTGGAAGGAATGCTGAGAGATGCTACCTAAAGACGGGATGGTTCCTTGTTATGCCTACATATGGTCTGAGTCGGCTAGATGGTTCTAATTCCCACCGCACACCGGGCACATTATCCGACGTAGTATGCGTTGAACGATGTGGGAATGCAGTATCGCGGGCCCCAGTGTTATCCCCGAATCTCCCCGAATTCGAAGGAGGTGGTAAGATCGACGGCGACTTCACGGTTTCTTACTGTCAGAGGCGTATGAGTACAGCGGCTAAATAACGGTAAAGTTAATCTCCTATTGACAACACTCGAGTGTCGTCGGGCTACATGAACGTTTCGTCTGCATAAACGGTCAGTACTGGCCAAGGATATTGCTCGCACACCTGAGGAACTCACCGTCCAAGTCCAAGGCCTGCTCAAACTCCTTGGAGAGAAGATGTCGATGAATCTTCTCACCGACCTCCCCAGACATCGAGTCACACAACCCTGCGTCGCCACTGTGCCCGAGCACGCGCCACCACGAGAAGTCCCCGTCGAAGTCCTCGCCGTACTGGATCGGCAGGTCTTCGTCCGGCTTGGGCACGAACAGCATCGAGATGAAGCGGAGCGAGGGTATCGCGCGCGCGAGCGCTCCCTGCGCCGCGCGGAAGAACGCCTGCCAGTGGAAGGGGACGCGGTCGGGGTTGCCGTGCCGTTCGGTGGAGGTTGGCTCGCCGTCGCTGGGCGAGTATACGTCGACGATGACGAGCCGGATGCAGAGCAGGCGCGTCGCTGAGAGGCGAGGCATTATCTCGTGCTATTGAACAAGGAAGCAGTCAATCGTCGTTGGAGTCGGGTGTTTGGCATCACCGACTCACCAACCAGCGGAGACCGTCTTCCTGGCGGCCCTGCAGCGTCAGGATGAGATACCTGAGCCGGGCACGGGGCACTTGCGTCGCGGCGACCAGGCCGTCCCAAAACTCCTCGTTGAGCGTTTCGTACGAAGGGCACCACAAGGATAGCGCGACGGGCGTGGTTTCGCGCACCGCACGGGCAGTCGCCTCGCCGTCCACAAAGTACGTCTTGATGTCCAGCCACCGCACCGGGGTGCCCAGGAGACACCGGATGTTGTGCTGGTCGGCGATGACATGCTGCAAGGGCGACGTAGACGGCCATCTAACGAAGCGCATGTCTGCGCTGCCCATCATCCACACCCTCCACATCGAGAGGGTGTGCATATTCGGGAAGAGCCGGTGGAAGGGGAGGTACGCGCAGTACGAGAGGCGGAGCTCCCGGAGCTCGGGCCAGGGATGAAGGGTGTCGGCGCCCGGGAGATCTGTGTTGACAGGGGTGTCCCCGAATTGAAACCGGTATAAGGAGAGCTTGCGCGCTCGCTCGAGGAGCGGGAGTCGGGCGAGTCGAAATAGGTCGCTCGGAGAGGAGCTTCGGCTCTCATAGGAAAGAGTGAGCGAAGTGGGTCGGCTCTCCATCCTGCTCACGGTGACGGCGAGCGTCTCCGGCCCAATGTCCAGGAGCTCCAAAGTGTCGAGATGTTCCAAACGAGCGAGTGCGTCGCCAACGCGGGCATTCATTGTGACGAGGTCCTCCACGCATTGAAGGGACAGCGCGCGCAGATTGACTGCCTGCTCTAGGAGGAATGCAAGCGCGTCTGGGATGGGTGATGTTTCACTGAAGCGATGCAGTACCCAAATAAAGGAGAAGGACGGCGCCCCTAGCGCCTTGCGTCCAATACGCAACTCCTGTAGGGAAGATGCTGGATAGTGCACACCTGTGGACATGGACATACATAGTGTTTGAAAACTACCCTCGTCCTTAGGCTTGACGAGTGACATGGACTTTCGGAGGCTAGCGGCGTGGCACTCGCGCGAGACCATGGATAGGTTGCGTGCGTCATCTACGGAGAGGTAGGACGCAACTCTGTACCAGACGTCGTAATTCAATGTTCGATGCTGTGTGGTGTCGTCTTGCTGAGGCCTACGAATGAACGGCAGGGAGATGGAGCTGGAGACGACGTTGTAGAAATGCTGCATGGTCGGCGTGGCTACTTCAGAGCGAAGGGATCGGTGTCGACTTCCAGAGTGTATACTTATATCGGCCTGTTCCGCAGTCTCCCTGGCATTGAAGGTCGTGGTACCTCGTCAGCGCGTCAGCGATTGAACTGGGGAACACGTCGAAAGTGCCAGAGTGAATTCAAATTGATTGATGACCGTGACACTGACGGGGCTGCGCCGCTGCGGGCACGGATGCTAACGCAGAGCACCTTGGACAGACCTCTTCAGCACTTCGCGTACACGACAAGCTCGGTGGAATGAACACTGACCTCATGAAATGCGGCCCGACGGTACAGAAAGTACTTGAAGGTGTGACGCAGTGACGGGTCGACGCAGGAAAATCACATGATTGTGACGTGTGCGCAAGACTTTCCCCATACGGCAGGGCACCTTCCGAATCCGTCGACTCATCTGTGTGTCCTCTTTGACGTCTCGATCGGAATTCGGGCTCCGCCGCGGCTTCTGCGTTGGCTCATTTGTTGTCCTGCGCCCGCGTATATAAGGCGGACGTGCGCCCCGTCAATTGCATCGAATGCCCCCTCGTCTTGCGCATGCGTTCCTCAACGGCCCTCCAAGTCCTGACTGCACTGCGGTACTTAGTTCGCGGCGCAGCATTATAAGACTAGCAGTCCCAGTACTTGAATAGGTTGCACCACATCACCTGGCACCTACAAACCGTGCGGCACTCTGTTATTCTTGCTCCTACCTTGCTCCAACGAGTGCTGACGCCCACTGGCAGGGGGTATACTGTAATGATTGAGTGATTACATACATCTGGATATCATACGCAGCGCAACCATTCTGCGCTATATGCGTCCACAACATGACCCAACCTCCCTGACTCAAGCACCGTGACACCAGCATACATGCCTCCTGCCATTGCCATCCATGAACATGCCCCTCTCCGCCTGACACACCCCATCGCGCCGATACAGCACAACGCTCACCTCACAAATGCACGAAACCCATAAATCCGAACCCTGGCCTATACGGCTTCTCACCTGGCAACGCATACGCCGCCCCACGAGCCCCTGTGCCACATCTCCACTCGGCACCCGACAAGAACAGGACAGCCCGGAGGGTAGGACATTGCTTAGACCACATCGCGAGGTGGCCACGCTCCTGTGCCCGAGGCGGAGGGATGTCTGCTTGCGCACTAGTGGGACCTGCCGGCTCCAGAGGTGAGTCAGGTGGCGAGGGAAATGCGTTCAGTGCTTTTGCAAGCTTGCGCGGCAGCTCGACTTTGCGGCGGCGCAGGCGGAGCGTGTGCAGGGTCCGGAAGCGCGGGAGGACGCCCGTGAGCTGCCTGTAGAGGACCTATGATGGGACCAGGACATCAGTACGTCTACGACCGACTTCCCCAGAGGATTACGCGGAGCGAAAAGACGTACTTCGTCATCCAGAACCCACTCCACCGCGAGTGTCTCAAGCTGGCTACCCAGCGCAGCACCCGCAGACATGAACACACGCTCGAGCGTGCGCGCGTCGACCTGTGTAAGGGAGACGGACACGGCGAGGCGCACCAATCCCGCGCGCGACCGCGTCAGTGCGCCCATGATGGCGGAGGGCTTGAGCCCATCGTAAAGTGTCGTGTGTACATGCAGTGTCACAGAGCGCACCGGGCGGCCGGGTACAACAGCCGCGACGAGCGAGGCAGGCCCATGGAAGTGCGCGAGGCGGGGAAGTATGTGCGAAGGGAGATATAGGGATGCCGGCACGGTGGTATCCTCAGCCAGGGTATCCAGACCCGCGTCATGAGCCTCGGCGGACGGTGGGGGCTCCAAGAGGCTGCACTCGGTCGCATTTTGGAGGAGGTGGGGGAAGGAGAGAGACGTGAGGTCGGGCTGCCGCGCAAGCCACGCCCAGAATGCGCGCCAGTCTTCCGGGGCGAGGAATTCGGACATGATGCGGAGGCGCTTTAGGCGGAAGCTGACGTGAGTGAGGAAGCGGGCGTCGTACTCGGGCAGCGTGAGCGACTCGAGCGCGTGCATGTTCGTGAACGCGATCGCAAACGCAACCGTGCTGAGCGCCGCCGCGGCAGCCCCGTCGGGCGGGGGCAGTGTAGAGCACGCGAAGTGACGGACGTAGGAAGCGAAGTCGCGGTTCGAGGCGAGCAAGCCGACGCACCGGTCGACGCGCTCGGGCGAGAAGGAGCGAAGATCCAGTCGGCCGTACAATGCGCGGACGGCGGCGGCGGAAAACGCCTTCGACACGCGCAGCAGCGAGAGCACGTCCCGACGCGGCGAGAACGAGAAGACGGCTGCCAACAGCTCTGGGGGCATCCTCTTGATGGCCAGCCCGTCCATCCGTATGCCCTCCATGTCCGAAAGTAGCGGGACGCTCTTCCGCTTGACAGCGCGTGACACGGTCGTGCTGGGTGCGCTTTGAGTCCGGTTTCGCAGGTCATTGGCAGGGGCGATCAAGATTACACTTTGCTGTGTCGGAGTCTCTGGCGGCTGCAGCCCTGACTCACTGGCCCTCCGTCCCAGACCGACCGGTATCTGGATGTCCTCGAGCGAGCCCGTTGGCGACGGCGTGCTCTCCCTCGAGTACGTCCGCGGAAAGTCGACGGTGTGCCCAATGCCGCCCGCAAGTCCCCGCGCGGACGGCCTGGGCCACCTCAGCTTTGGCTTGGTGGCAAGCTTCTCGCTGATGAACGAAATCGCAGAGAGCCGCCTCTCGCGCACGCTCTCCGTGAACGACCCGGCCAGGCTGGGGCTTGACAGCGGCGCAAGGTGGTGCGCATCCTTCAAGTGATCGTGGTGGCTACGGCGCGGCAAGCGGAACAGGGAGGACATGCCAGCCGTTCAGCCAGCACAGGATGGGGAGGTGCGAGGACGCGAGCAAGGAGATGAAGATGGTCGCGCGAGGAAGCCTAAATTGACGAACATGGTGATGGATCGGTATCTGTGGGCGTTGCGGGAGGTGCAACAGAGCCATGTGCCCGCGAAAAGCCATCGTCCGGTTCGATTCCCCCACCGAGCCCGTGCGACTACGGCGACCCTGCGGCGACCAGCCAACGCGGGAAACCGCCCATGACGACAGTTCTCTCACGCGAAATCACTTGATGCGAACTGTTTGATGCGCCTAAGATCCGCCGGACCGCCAAGTATGCTAGTGTATGCATCCGGACTCGATCGGTACCCTCGCAGCTACCAACTGCGCCACCCGAGGAGCAGAAACCCTCGGCCGCATGTCAGCTATCAACGAGCCACGCATTAGCTTGCTCTCGGTCAGCAAATGTCGATATACAGTATACCATTGGAATAGTTGCGCAACCATGACAGAATCGAAAAATATCACAAGCAATAAGCCACTGCGCTGCCATTGGACAATCGTTGCAGTAGGTTGTACCTTTCACGCGCTTTCGCAGAAGTCGAAACTCTCGGATGTTCTCACTTCTCAGCATTAGTGGCATTCGAGCCTTCGACGAGCCTAAAACATCAGCAGAAAGGAGCTGTACAAAACCGACCAGGATTTGTACAATTGCGTGATGAATATGCATCATGTCGCGGTTGAGGCGGTTGATCTAGGAGGCTCTGGTCTAGGTGGAAGTCGATGACGTAGGGCGATGTAGAGCTTAGGAAGTACGGGGATCAAGCGTTCAAGACACCGCCTTGCTCCGTGGTCAACGAATTGAACGGACTTGCCCTAAATTCCTTGCCTTCTCGCATTTGCCGCCCGACCACGGGACTAACATCGCCATTGCCATACCACCAGTCCGCCGTGCATACCAGCATACGCCGTCTCTTGCTGAATGACCATCCCGCTGGGAACGTCGCCCAAACAACATCTCGTCCGCTTCACTACGTTTCTCACCATCCCCACACCGCTCCGCCTTCTGGAGCGTCCCTCCATCCTCCGCGCGAGAACGCGTCCCGGAACGCGGAGTAATTGTCACTCAGCCCTGCACACTCAGGGCTCGCCGCACGAATTGCGTATGCGTCCGGGAGAAGGGTCTCGAGTTTCTGTAGTAAGTTGCGGTCAACGGCAGTCAGCGGAACAACTCTGTGAGAAGAGGGGACATGGGGTGACGAGCCTCGATGCGCTGCTTGGTGGGCGGATGTGTGCTGAGGAATGGATACTGTCCGCTGCCTTCTAGCTTCGCCAGGCGTATGAACATCCTGATAACACGTCGCCTCAGATACTGCGTGGAATGGTGCATGTTGAGGCACTCACGCGGGCGCAGCTTGTGGATCATAGCAGGCTTTCGCCATCAGCCTCAGGCCGACCTTGTCCGCTTACCATCCGGTCAACGCATAGCAAAATCAGACACCACCAGCAAGACATACCCTCAAGCTCGTGCATCCGAGAGTTGGGGAGGTCGTATACAAGTTCGGTTAATATCCTGGACAGGCCGAAGTCGAGTCCAACGATGGTGAGTATACTGGCAAGTATAAGGAAAATCTTCGCAGAGGAGGTCCGTTCGGACATATGCCGCAGCACTGGACAGACATCAATCTACCTGCTTACACAGTACAAAGATGACTCACCAGCATGTCCGATCTCTACACATACGTTAAATGAGAACAGGTAGATCAGGCAACATCCCACGACATACCATGCCCAAGCACTGCCGCCAGCCCTTCCTCATCTTTGGCCACAGGTAGAATGCCGGTGAAGACAATGATATCACCTGTACTGCAGAAATGAATCATCAATGCGTGTCAAGGATGGACTGCTCTCACCAAAGCTCGCGGCAGCATTCACCATCTTGTCGTCGTGCACCACCATCAAATTCCACTGCTTCCCGCCCACTGTCGGCGGCACGTTCTCACTGCTCTGCGCAGTAGGCCACATTGCGCCAGCTGGGTCAAATGATAGCGCGTGACCATGTACGGGCTCGGACGACGCGACAGTGCCTAGATTGGATGCCTCGAGGATGCGTTCGACGACGCGCCGGACATGGCGGGTGATGGGATGGTTAGGCGGTAGGACCTGGCGGCCGTATTCAGCTACCAGCTCCTCGTGGGACGCCTTGGCTAGCTAATCATGAGTTAGTGATGCCGTTGACAACGAGTGCACGAAAATGGGTGGCCTCACCCTGGCCTCGAGCCGTGGGCTCACGTCCATAAATCGCCATCGCCCGGTTTCCTCCACTCTCTCCAGGCTACAAGATACAAGAAGGAGAAATATTAGTCTGATTTGTCGTCCACTATACACAGCATGTGAGCAGGAACGCAGACACGCACTGTGCGACGTAGTACACACCACCGACAACGACTATCCCGACAAGGAGCTTAGTGCGCCCGTCCCATCGCCGGACATTCGTCGGCTGCTCAGGATCAACGCCGAAACGGACATAGCGGGGCGGTCCCGCACATTTGTTGCTGGAGGAGAAGGGGCGATTGAAGCGAGCAGCGGGCAGGTTCACCGCGTTGGCGGGTGGCCGAACATGAGGAGCGCGTGCCCGCAATGGTGCAGTGAGTGCACGTAAATGTTTTATTGAGGCAAACATTGTCGTCACTCAGTTTCTATGCAAGGGTTTCGCAATGATATCGGTGTGCAACGGTGAAGGACGGGGACAGGAATCTCGGGAGGCTCAAGAGGCTCAGAGGTTAGAGCCGCCGGCACTTTCGCTCTGAAAAGCGCTGAGCGCGTCCGTCGAGCCGTGCGTGCGCGTCATTCACAGCCTAGAGATTGATACTGTCAATAAACAACTTACAGAAGTAATTGCTACTCCGATATGGTGTAGGGGTTAACATTATCGCCTCTCACGCGATAGCCCGGGGTTCGAGTCCCCGTGTCGGAATATTTTTACTTTTGTGGCGTAACAGTCACCGCTAAGTCCTCCTTGCCACTGTTTGCTCAAGTCGCGTTTTGGGACCGTATACTGACACTCGACACTCGAAGCATGCTCTGTATTCATGCAATTTCAAAGTCTACTTAAGCAGTATCAACACGTCGCCGGATCCTACCGCCGCACCCTCCTTCACGCCTTTCCCGAAGCCAACAATGGTACGCCCTATGTTCTCTTCTCCGGCCTCGACGTTCACCTCGGTTTTCATAGCCTCAAGTATAACGAGGACGTCCTCGCCAGATTTGATGAGATCACCCAGTTTGCATTTGATCTTCCACACGGAAGCCGTCAGAGAAGAGACCACTGTCTCCGCTGCTTCGTTGACTCCAACTAAATCAGTGAGACATAGCTGGAACGACTGCAGTAGGACTGCGAACCTGTGACATCGCCCTCTGCGTCCGTTTCCTTCGGGGCTTCTTGGCGTTTACGTGCAAGCCACTTGCTGAATAGCTCGCGCTCCCTGGTGCACTCAGTTCCCTGCAGAAACACATGTTCGATGGTATGGGGGCTCACCTTGCTTCCTCTGATTTCACGCCTTGAAACTGCTTCTCTTTGAATAGCTTCACTTCACCCGCGATACTTGCTACATAATTGTTATGCTCTTTCATGGAGAAGCTACGCTCCTCGATCTTCGGCACCAGTGTGACTACCTGGAAATAGTCAAAGAATATCTCGGTCGCTCACCTTGAAGACGTAGCGGCCCGCATCAAACTGGGTCTCTTCCTGAGAAAGCAGTGCTGAGCCAGCGGAATGATGTCATAAGAAAGCCCATACCTGGACATATTGCTCCTCGGACACCGGCTCGAAAACAACCTGAGACGGGATCAACGTCGATTTTGACAGCGGAGTTCATGGGTAACACACCTGATCGAAGGGCTTTAAAAGCCATGGATGGGCTGGACCAAAATTCCGCCCCTTGCCCCAGGTCTGCCATGGGGGCAATGTACGACCATAGAGCTGATATCCACCAGGCGACTCGATGGGATATATCGCAGCAACGAGACCGGCTATTCCGACAGCGCCCTGCTCAACATTGTCATCACGGGACTCCATTCTCTCGAGTACGTATACTCGCTCGTGGTGTGTACGTCCGAGATGGGTTCATCTTCTGGCCTATGAGCCTGCATCGAGGATCGATCTACCAGAGAAGTTCATAAGACACGATGTTGATATGGTAACAGCGACGCACTGGTACAAGAAAAGGGCATGCCATGTAGAAGCCGACCGCAAAGACGAGCTAAATGCGCATTCCGGGTCAGCAGGCGCGGTAAAGCCTGGCTCATGAGAGCGCTTACATATTCCGACTTGACCAACAGTTGTAGAGCTTCCTCCGCACCTCCTTCCAAACCATTATTTCTTGCAAGATATTCGATGTTGCTCGGTAAATAGGCGGCTTCCGCGCGAGTCGAACGCATGTATCGCCCCAATGCTTCTTTATTCCAGCGATCATCCACCACCATGGGGAAGGTTATCCTTCGTGCTGGAAAAACTTCTTCCTCTAGAGTGTCGGGAAGTGATGCTTCCGCTTCCAAAAGAGCAACCAGGAGCTCAGCTTGTGAGATTATAGACGGGTCGAAATGCACCTATCACTCCCGAGAACGTCGCTCAGTGAGTCTACGCCATGAAGATTGACTTACCATCGTGGATCGGATGCAAGGAGCTAATGACCAGATTCCCTTTACTTGCCTTCGCCGTATCTGAGATTCGAAGGCATGAATCCTAGCACGGAGGTTGAAATCCAGCGTCATGTCGCCATACTCCACCAAGACGGCTGAGTCGCCTGCCTGAATATTCTTTGGTCATGGAGCATTGCTAACGTCTCGAGCTCTTTAAGCGTACCTGACGGATTACTAACTTTGGACGAGCACTGTCGGCAGCAGCCTCAATGACGTGGATTTTCGGGTCTTGCGCCAGATCCGTGAATATCTGGGCGAAGATCGCAGGAGGGGAAATGTCGGGGATAACTACTGGCTTCGACGATATGACGCCTTCCAGCACCTCAAAGTACCGCTTTCGAGCAGTAGCAAGTTCGCTTGTTTGCTCTGCTGATATGCGACGGAATTGGATGGTAGATCCTGGACGCAGCTGTCCGATCTTCCACCTTGAAATGATCATTAGTAACGTATTTGCTTGACGGCCGTATGATGTGTGAACTCACAATTCCTCGGTCGCGATCGTGCAGAAACACATATAGCCACCCATATCTGGCCCATCATTCGTCAGAATCACGGGCGTGTCTCCATTAACGTTTATCGTCCCGAATGCATAACCATTATCAAGGACATTAGATGGGTGAGAACCACCTTCTCCACCGGTCTCTCTCCCCCATTTGAGAGGCGGGCCTTCGAGACGTATACCCATGCGATTACTGGACGCACTCACTGTCCATCTTGTGCTGAAGAACTCCTGTATTCCTTCCGCAGTAACAAACTCTTCGTCGGAATGTGGGCCTGCCAGGCAGTAGACGACCCAATCGGCGGGATACACAGGGATGAGTGTGGGCGGGATCTCTACTGTCTGCTCTCCTTCGACAGGTGAGCAAGCCCCCAGAGCGATCGTATCTCCTGCATGCAATGCACGTCCCTGAGTAGAACAGCTGAGTGTACCACGACGTGATCCTTAGAGAAGTTAACTACCTGGTAACCACCCAATCCGATGGATGTCGACTTGGAGCCGAGATACTCGGGAACTTCAGGGAAGCCCCCTCTCACCGCGAGATACGCCCTAAAGCCCGTTCCCTTGACAGTACCAATAGCCACCTTTCCACCCGCCGGGACGAGGGCACTCCGCCACATACCGATGTCCTCCCCATTAACGGCCACTTTCATGGCGGCGCCTGTGACCGCAATCACTGTGGGTACATGGAAGAGAAGGCGACATCCAACGAGCGTGATTTCGAGTGCTTCCATGTCCGGGTCATTCTTGACTAGCATATTTGCGGCACGGAAAGCGAGTGAGTCCATTGGTCCACCGCGCGGAATGCCCATGCCGATGCGGCGGCCAGGATAGTCCTGAACGGATGTCTCCAGGCCTCCACTGAGTACGTCCATGGCTCTGTCGCGTCTGGATGAAGCTACCATGTGTGACCCAAATGCCTAGATACTCACCGAGGCGTGAATGCAAAAGTATCAAGAAAGGTTGTCATTGCGTTTCCTGCTTTGAACACATCTGACTTGCATATTGCCTTCAGGTAGGCAATATTGTTGGGGGGGCCATATACTTTGCTCTCTGACAGAGCTTGAACCATTCGCACGATGGCCTCCTGACGTGTCGGCGCCGTGACGACGAGCTTGCAAACGAGTGGGTCAAAGTACGGCGTGATGGTCGTCCCAGTCTCAACCTTACGATGGCACTGTCAGCCGAACTTGCTGGGTAGGCACGTATGGACACACCCAATTCTCTGTGCGCAGCCACTCCGCTTCATGGAATTTTACATGCTGCAATACACCAGGGCTCGGCTTGAATTGCGCGGCAGGATTCTCGCAGTAAATCCTCGCCTCAATCGCATGGTACTTTCGTTCTCCTGGAGCGGCCGCAAACGCGTCCTGGTCAAGCTTGTCCGGAGGGAGTCCACCATCACGCGTCCCCCTTTCTGCGATGCCTTGCCGAATCATCAACTCAACTATGTCAAGGCCAGGGTTCACAGCCTCTGTGATTGGATGTTCAACCTAGCATAACTACTGTCAGAGCTGGAGATTCAATCATGCACGGCACAGACCTGAAGGCGAGTGTTCATCTCGAGGAAGAAAAACTCTCCTGAATCATCGTCCACAAGAAACTCAACGGTACCTAATGGGGATGGGTGACCCTACCAGGCTACTTTCGTGGTACTACGCACCGGCCGATGCATACTTGATACGCTGACAAAGGCGCAATGCAGCTGCACTCATCTTGTCAAAGGCATCTGAAGACGCCCATGAGTAAGCCCCTCAGCTGTTCTACGATATACAGTTCATGGAAGAATACCAGGATAATTCATCATGAACGGACTCGGAGTCTCCTCGATAACCTTCTGATGTCTGCGTTGCACACTACATTCTCGCTCACCAAGGTGTATAGCATGACCAAGCCCATTTCCGAACACCTTGAGTTGCATAATCTGGGGATTAGTCCTCTCCAAAGGAAGTAACTTGAAGTACCTGAATCTCAATGTGCCGTGCGTGTGGGTAGTAGCGCTCCAGAAACAGGCCGCTATTCTTGAAAAGGGACTGAAGGACACCAAGCACATGATGACGCAGTTCACGTCGAAGTCATTGGTACGGCTTACAGTCGCGCGTTCTTGTGTCGAATGGAACCGTGCTCGCAATTCGTCTGTGTTGCGGCAGACAACCAAGCCCATGCCACCACCACCAGCTGTTGACTTGAGCATGACAGGATAGCCAATTCTGTCGGCAACCTCGACCGCATCGTCCTCGTTCTCCAGGAGCCCGTCAGACCCGGGAACCAGCGGCACGTCAACCTCGACAGCTAACGCCTTCGCTTCGTGCTTTAGACCCATAGCCCGGATGGTCTCCGGTCGAGGACCGAGGAATGTGATCCCCGCATCCCGGAGCAAGCTCGCGAAGTGAGCGTTTTCGGAAAGGAACCCGTACCCGGGATGCACGAGTGTAACGCCATGTTCCTTGCATATATCCACGATGGCTTCCGCGTCCAGATACCCTCGCGCATTGGAGACAGGATCAGAGTCACCTGGACGCAACGCAACCGCCTCATCGGCAAGGAGGACATGGGGCGACGTCGCGTCCGTGCGAGTGTAAACGACGACCGTCGAAATATGAAGGCGTCTCGCCGTCCGAAGGATGCGCACGGCGATCTCGCCGCGGTTGGCGACGAGCAGCTTGTGCTGCTGGAGCGATGAGGCCATCATGCGCGACCTGGGTGCGCGCTAGGTTTCGGCCTTCCGCTTGTCCAGCGGCCTGGCTTATAGGCGGACTGACGCAGTCCAAGACGATACGCTGATATGATAGGACACGGGGCCGTTAGGGAACGCCCACATTATCTCTGCACCAACCTCATGTGAACGCACATATATGGAGCGTGAAACCACGGTTCACGTTCATCCTATCGAACGAAGGGAGCTTAATCCTGGCGAGAGAAGCGTCTATGGGAGCAGAGATACGCACGGGAACGCTTATATGCACAGCCAGTAGCTGACTGCCGTTGGTGTATGTCCTCTGCACCAACCATCGCTCCCCGACCACGTTCAGTCTTCCCCAGTACTTATCATCAGAGTGGACGAAATGCACGCGACTGTTAACTGCGATATGGGGGAGGTGGGCACCTTCGTTTTGTTGCACGACCACCGAAATCTTCAGAGGAAGTAAGAGCGATTGAGATGTCGTGTTGAAGGCTTGCAGGGTCGGATGCGAGACCGTGGCGGTCTGCAACGAGCTTCAGAGGTCGCATAGACGCCAATCTGTCCGCTGGACCTGACCTCCACGTTCATCGAGTATACACTGGAGGAGGAAAACGCAACCTATGCTTACCATAGAAAATAACGCAACTCATATGTTTTCTTTGTTAGGGCTTCGCCCTGTACACCATAGTGAGTGCCTTCGCAATTCGCAACCTTGTGCATATGCCACTGCATAAGTCACTCAGTCATGGTGACAGGGAGACGACGAGTCGCTCATGAAGACTATTCATCTGGCAAATGTTGCATGTGGATTTCATGCATCGTGAGTCCCCTCGGCGAGCTCTTTCGGCATGATAGCTTAACAAAAATTTTCAAGTGACTTCAACATCATGAATAAGACAGTAATCTTAGCCAAAGAGAATGGCGTACTTGTCGGCGCTCACCCATCGTTGCCCGATAGGCAAGGCTGGGGTCGACGGGAGATGGCCATGGAGCCAGTACGTGCTGTTTAACATTGTTGTTTCTTAACACCTCAGTGGGAGCGTTGCAGGATGAGCTTGCGTCGTGCTTCATTTATCAAGTCGGTGCTCTCACAGGGTTCTTAAAGCTACACGACATAAGACTGAACCATGTATGTTTCGCGTTCCGGCGTGACACTCTACGGCTGAGAACCTATCTACTAGATTAAACCCCACGGTGCTGTCTACGGCATGACCGCCCGTGATATGGCTCTCGCCCGTGCGGCTGTGGGGGTGGCTAAGTCCTTCGGAGTGCCCTACATGGGCCTTGCAGGGACATGTCATCAAGCCGCCTGCAAGGAACTTGACGTCCCATTCATCACCGGTTCGCGCATCCCGCCCGTAATCCAGGGTAGCACTGACATAATCCCCTTCCCTGCAGAGTGGTACGCTGACATGGAATATGCTCCTAATGGCAAACTGTTGATCACAAAGTTCGGAAAGCCTCATTCATCCTATCATGTTACTGATTTTGTTCTCGCAGGAAACATGACCCCATTCCCCTTGATGTCATTAAAGCCAGAGTATGTTGTACCCTCGACTGCGTATGCAAGGCTTCTAGCCGCTGATACGTGATACATAGGTTGCAAAGGTGCTTTCTGACGGTCTGGTCACGACAAACGATGGTACCTTCTTGCCTTTGGGCGCTCAGGGTATCACAGAGCTCTGTATCTGTGTGCATTCCGACACTCCGGTTCGTCTGTTCTGTCCGCGCTGGATGATCTCTGTGAATTTAAACTAGATATACTTTACCAGGGCTCAGTCGAAATCGCACAGGCTGTGAAAGCTATGGTTGATAAACATAACGCACGCCTGAACTGAGGTTACTACGATTGACGGAGATGACACAGAATCCTGCTGCCTGTGTTTGTAGTAGTAACATATCCAACGTCATGTCGACCTGCACGCTGGCAACGTTAATACCCATGATCTTGAAGCCCGGGACTGCATAAGACAATCGTTCCTTCAAGGTGCCGTCACTCCCGCGAATCCCGGAGTCCTATAATATGGTCACGTGATCTCAGCGCTCTTCCGTGATTGGTGGGAGGAGTCACCCCGCTCATTGTTCCGTCTTACCAAACCTCCGCGTACAGCACTCATATAACTTATATGTGGAGTCTAGGTTGAACCGCTACCGTATCTTATTCCAGCCTTCATCACTGAGCGTGCTCACAGTGTAGAAGCTGCCTCCACCGGCCTTGTGTAACTCGATTCAGTCTTCAATCTCAATTTCTCGTCGAAGTACGCGCAGCGGCTCGAGCGGCGAGCGGCGGCCAGAAGCGCCGCGAATAGTACTTACGGGCAAACATGAAGCCTTCACTCTCCTCTCTACCGACGGAGGTTGTGGAGATCATTGTTGTGCATGCTGCGGCCGGTGGTTTTCCAGCAGCAATCGGAGCGTTATCGCAGACTTGCCGCACATTTCATTCTCTCATCTACGAGGCGGCGGATCATCACCTATGGCGCGCGATCTTCCTCAGTACGTTCGATGACCCGCGGCAGCTGAGATTCTACAATTCTGGTAGGCCACTTTAGCTTGCTCTCATTAGCCTTGTGTAACGTACGATCCGGCATAGATGACTTCGACTGGGGCCGCGAGTTCCGTGAAAGAATCTGCGCAGCGTCGTTCCTTAAGCGGCACGCCCGGCCGCTGCGTGTACAGAAAGTGTACATGCTCCGCTCTCGCACGGCACCAACGTCCCTCGTAGACCTGGTGCCCACATATGATACCATCGCGAGTGTGAGGATGTTGAATTCGTTGCTGTCTGTTATCAAGACCACTGCTCCCGATGAACATGTCCGCCAAGCTGGGTATCGTAACACAGGAGAGTGGGAGGCCATGATGTCCAGGCGATCGCTATCCTACACCCACCACGTTACCCCACAATTACCTCCTTCTCGAGCTCACTCGGAATGTCTGAACGTCCCCTGGCTGCAATCTGTGCTGAAGGACGGTCTCCCCGCTCCGCTCATCACGAAGATATCAGGCGATAACCGAGACTTACGCTGGGACAAGTCACCAGAGGCACTTGCCCTAGGCGAGCTCATAGCTTGCACAGGCTTCCTGCCCATCCACAATCTCATTGAGGAGCAAATTGGTAGACTCTCGTCATCTTCCGAAGGGAACGCTCGTGTCTACTCTCATGTGCCGGTCGTCTCGGATATGGATATGGCGGCCAACTCACAGAAGCTCCGGGCCCACCACTGTGCCAGGGCATTGGTATACAGGATGGCGTACCTCAGCCGCCGGCGGCATTGGGGCCCATACTTGCCTGTTGCGCCCTCTGCCGAAGACGAGCCAAACGCTCGACGCAGTCCTTCTAGCGAGAACAACGCACGTCGCGCCCTCCGGCGCATGTTCGCAATGGGATCAGACGTGTCGGGGTCCGAGTCGGATCCGGACTATTTCCCGGACGTGGAGACAAGCACTCCTTCCTCGTATGAGTCTGACGACGCATCGGAGGAAGAGCCACCGCTTGTGGACCTGGTTCAGTCACGCAAGAGGAAGCGTGTGTTACCCAGCCCCGAGCAGCTCAGACCAGACTGGGTCTGGCTAGGAGCTGCGCGAATCCTCATCCAAGCTAACCTCAGCGACATGGAGGCTTTGAATTTATCTGAATTCACCGACTGGAATTTCTGGAGGGAAGCGTGGGTCAATCGCGCTGACGATGAACCATTCTCCTTCCTCCCTGAAGGCGAGCGTCGATCAGTAGCAAGAGGCGGGGCGACAACCAAGAAACACGATGACACTCAACAGTGTCGAGATTGGGCAGCCGTACAAGGAGTGTGGAGGTGCGTGAATCACGGCCCTCATGCGCAGACCGATTGACATTGACGCACGAACCAGACGCGCAGTTACATGGCTTGACTACGCTGATCTTACACGTGAGTATCATTACATCGTCTCCTCTAGCTCAGCCACTCAGAATACCTGACCATCAGATCACAATGTAAGCACTCAACTTCCCAAGAGATAAGACAACAACATGACTATTCCGCAGCACTTCGGCGGATTCGACGATCCGGGGCTATTCGAATGTAAAATTATAGTACCACTGCGGCTTCGCGTAGTAGGCTACGACGCGCCGGCCGTCGCAGCCTATCCGGACCGGCCTACGATCAAGGTTGAAGGCGAGATGGGTGGGCAAGAATTCGAGGGCTACGAGGAAGGTGTTAAAGATGATTTGCGAAGAATACACGGCACAGTGAGCATGCTAGCCACTGGTCATGTGCGGTGGTGCCTCGTAAGCAATGCCCTTGTCACTCGGCCCGAATTTTCTGATCTGTTCATTCTGCACTCAGACAAGCTCTGAAGAAGACGATCCCAACACTGACCTGTGGGCTTCGGAAGGGGTGCAGATCGGTGCGGTCGGCTCCGACGCAGGTGTCCTCGGCATGTGGACGGGGGCGCGCCATGAGATGACAGATCCACTCGGTTAGTAGACACCCCAGTGTTCTTCACTCTGTTCAGCTGACCTTCTCCCAGGAGCGTTTTGGCAGTGGAGGGTGGCATGAGAAATACAAAGATGGTCCCGCCAACGGCGATGCGTCGGACCAGTCGTGGGGCACGCGTTCTTCTCAAGACTATACTTATGCCAGCGGTCGTATAAACTCAACGTTGACTCAGCGTACTTGCCGCGGAAGAACCCTAGGAACGGCGGACTGGAAACTTCAGGTTGTTTTGAGTTCGTTCGGACGGTCTCGTCTTCATGAAGATGTTCTTTGAGCATACTTAATAATAATCCCGATCAATGAAGCCTTCGATAAACTTGGCATGTATGGCGATTCTCAGTCGTGTACGGTGGCTAAGGTGTATAACAGCATTTCCCTCCAGCTTCAGGGTATTCGATGTAGCTATCAGAGATGCACCTGCAGAGAGGGTTTTGGGGCACGCGCACAAGCGAGGATCCTCCTCTCAGCTGACGTCGGTACTCGGGCGACTTGATGTCGTACTGTGCAGGAAATGACGAATGCCCCCTCCGTCGCAAGCACCCCGTTGAGAACTGGTTCCAACCACTATTCGCGATCAGATGCATATGGCCCCATGCAATGTATGGAAGTCGCGAGGTCACCTTGAGCTTCTTCTGTACCTTACCCTCTGTTCAAGCATACGGCCGCCACGCACGACAGGGCGCCGGAGAGGTCTGAATAGCTATCGACAAGTCTAGCGTGCACCGTCCGCGAACCTCTATGTTAGTGAGACATGTACAGTACTTGCTATTATACAGCATGCATGTACAACAAATAGTTTGCGGTCGAGATTTGTACAGCCATCCAGAGTAAGCAAGCAATGGCGTAACCATGAATGAGAAGGAAAGACGGGCTCTAGAGGAACAGGGCGACTGTGAGCCCGACATGGGGGGCGACAGACTTACAGTCGACCGCTCTGCACCACACCTTTAGCAAGCGACCCGAGCTCACGCTCACCGGTCTCGCGCCACCAGCGATCCGCGACCTCGTCCGCGTCGTACCCGAACTGCGCCTCGTTCTTCTTGCGGTCCGCCCACTGGTTGGGGTTACCCTCCATCATTTCGGTATCAGTGATGACCTCGCCCTTGCGCTCGCGCTCCATGAGGGCGAACTCCGCCTCCATGGCCCTGCGCATCTCGAAGTCGCGCGCCTCCTGCTCCGGCCCGTCGGGCAAATGGAAGATCGTCTGGTTCAGACGCGAGGATGCCTGCGTCGCAGACGCACGCGCGTGCCGCAAGGACTCGTACGCGTAGAGGAGCGGCTTCAACTGTGCGATGTTAGATATTCTCGACATGAGGTTGCCAAGCACGGCCGCGTCCTCGATCGCCATCGCGGCACCTTGGGCACGGTAGGGCTGGAGATTGGCGACGATAAGAGAAGGGGATATCAGGAAGAGGTGACAGCACGCACCAGCATAGGATGGCAAGCATCTCCGAGCAGTGCAACACGCCCCGCAGGGTGGATCCATGTATCCAGGGGCTTGCGGTCCATCAGACGCCACTTGAGGGTCGTGTCAACCAGCTTGAGTAGTTTCTGAATCCTACAGGGGTACGTCAGCCTAGTGCATGAGCAAGTAGAGACAGCCGTACCGGGGCTCGAAGTCCGCGAAATCGGCACGCATCTTGTCCGCGCTGCCCTCAGCAGTCCAGGACTCGACGGAGCCATCATCTGGGTGTAACATGACGAGGTTGTACAGCTGGCCCGAACGCTGGGAGAACGCCTATGAGCACCACATGCCAAGCGCGGCTGTGAGAAATCGGTACTCACGACGAGGTACCCCATGATGTGCCGCTGGGGGGCCATCCAGCCTGTCATCTCCGGCGTCTTGACCAGGGACTCGAGCTCGGGGTCGGCGAGCAGGTCTGCCGCAGAGATCGTCGCACGGTACGCGGCATCGCCTGTTGGGTGCGCGGGGTTCTCGCGTCCGAGGACCGCCTTCTGGATGCGGCTCTTGATGCCATCCGCACCAATGATGAGATCGCCGTGGACGACTTCGCCGGAGGCGAGAGTGAGCGAGGGCGCCTCCGGGTCGCAGTCGACGACGGTCGAGTTGAGGTGGAGGTCCATCTCATTCACGGCGAGGTCGTACAGGAGCTTGTGGAAGTCGGCGCGGTGGATGTGGTAGTAGGGCGCCCCAAAGGCGTCCATGCGCTCGCCCCAGCGCGTGTATGCGACCCTCTCGCCATTGCTGTACCTACGGAAGACGAGTGCCTCTGGCTTAACGGAGACCTTCTTGAGCTCCTCGGCGAGACCCCAGCGGATGAGGAGGCGGGTGATATTGGGCGAGACCTGGATGCCTGCGCCGACCTCACCAATGGCGGGTGCAGCCTCGAAGAGCGTGACCCTGTGCCCGGCCTGTGCAAGACAATGTGCGGCGGCGAGACCACCGAGGCCGCAGCCAACGATGAGAATGTGAAGCTGAAGGGGGGCTTTGCGGGACTCAGGCATGTCTGGGTATGGTGAACCAGAGGCGGCGGAAGCGAGGCGAGCTATAGCAATGGGGGAGAACCGTTGGGAAGTGCATCCTAAATACCTCCTGTGAGCGTTCCGATGCTGCAGTCACGATCTCAATGGTCAAGGTGGTAAGTGCACACGCTCCCGCGCTGCAGCAGCCCTTGCCTTTTTTGGAGTCACATGTCCATCGCGTCCGAACCCAGCTGCTTCCACTTGACTTCCACTCGCCATCGAACCGCGCACAAAACTTATTGCCTGAATGGATTTGTCCTGGCGCTGCCCCAGTCTGCCCCAGTCGGTGTCATGTCCGAGCCCGTCCTGCCGCCTCCGCCGCTCGCTTCTGTCTATTGACCCTGTACGGTGCATTCTAATGGTCATCGGGTCCGCCCGCCACTTGCCCCGTCCACATCGACCATTGCGCCTGACGTAGCCTCCGCCCACCCAACTTCCACAGACATCATTGCTGACCGGTGGGGCACGGTGTGTCTATTAACATCCTGCTTGAAGCAAGCTGGGATGGCCCATCTCCTACTTGGTAGGTGCGTAGTCGTCCTGAGCCGACATGCGCTTCTCCTCGCTCATGGTGAACGATTACGCGGACAGGATGCGGGGCTGATTCAATGAATGGACTGCTGGTTACCTTCCTTTCTCGGGTTTACCTTTCATCCAGACGACGGATGATCCCGTACTCCATTTTGGACAATACCCGTTTGACCAGTTGACTGCCGTATGCGTATGTCCGTCTGCGTAGAGCTTGTTGACTTGAACAGCAGAGTAATATTTTAGAGTGACTTGCAACTTGGATCCAAGGCCATGTCAGCCATGGTTCACATCAAAGGTCTTGTTTCCAACCGGCCTATCATAATCCAGGGCTGATCGCGTTTGCCATTGGCCAGATACGCAAGACGCTGGTCGGCACTCTTCAGTGGCTTGCGGAAGACACCAGGGTATCCTTCGGCCCATCAGCCCGTGGTCCAGGCATCGTCCCTACGGGTAACTAGCTAACGGCAGCTTGCTTTCCTCCCTCAGTGTCGTCCAATCCATGTACGCGGGCGCCGCCAGAAGCGCGCCTCTCACACACGCTTCACCGAACAACTTGCGTACCTTTCTACATTAACACCGTCATAGACAAAGCCCAGCCTCGAGGCTCGACTTGGGCTGACTGACAGAAGTACAGTGGCGCCGTATCACTGAGACGACATCCGGTGGACACGTATCTTGGAGCGCTGTATCGCCGCATTGACTCCTGACCCAGTTGAATTAGGGATGAGAGGTTCTCCCTGAAGGGCCCTGGCTGCACTCCTATAGATATCCCTATACTGTCTAGCCAGGGGTACGTCTGCACGGTAGTTGGCGCGGTGGGTTCTTGGTCCAACACTGCGACAGGCTGTCTGCTGGATGCCGGCGAACTGCTGTGTGACTTATGCGGTTAGCGTAGCGCGCTCCTTCTCCGATCGGTGGGCGCGTGTACATTTGTCGAGTCCTCGTCCGTGGACGCCGACCAGACGCCAGAATTCAACGTCAGTGACGTCGGCCGGGGATAACCTAGCACTGCCCAGGTTGGCGTCGAGTCGGCGATTGTCTCTGCGTGTTTCTACATTGCCGCATCTATGTGCCAGGTTTATCAAAATCGGGAGAAGACAAACGGACCCAGGTGTGTAGATCGCTCAGCGCTACGCCGCCACCGTCGCATAGATCAACTCACGCGTAATGGCCAACCTCACATTGACGCTATTTCCGTGGCAGTGCCTCATCCAGTGTTCCTTGAACCCATCTGGAAGTCTCTCGGGGCGTACTACAATGCATTGCCCCAGGGAGCATGCGGACGGCGCTACTAACGACCGCGGCATACACCCGACGCACCATTGCTGATGGACCTATGTTACGAGTGTTGCGTAAGTATGAAGTCACCACACCATGCTGGTTGCATTGTGGCCTAACCTCGAAAATCCATCCTTTACCTGAACTTGAACAGCGAAAGGACTGATTACTCTGATGGCTGGAAGGTGCCTCATGGCATAGGCTGTCTACGAGTAAAGCTTTACCAGACGGAGAAAGCTGGGGACAGATGACATACCATCTAACATGTAAGGGTTGCAGAGCTATTTCTACTGTTGCATTGAATATATACGCCCGAAATTTGGCACTCGGCACCACTTGCATCTGTATGCTACATGAGGCGGTTTGCACGGCTCGGTACCGTTGTTTGACGACAAGGTGAAGTTGCAAGAGGGAGTAGTAAAGAAGAGGGCGGTTGCCGAACGTGTTGAGCATTCCTATGCTTATATATACACTATCGGAGTCTGATATGACAGCTGGTGGACTACGTGTACCTTCAACGGCTTGCTGCCAGCCGCCATAATTCTGTGAGTGAAGGCTGTTGACGGCAGATGAGTCCCAAGTCTCTGCGGGGTTGATCGGGCAGCTGCACCGATGTCATGCGGGGAAACGATCGATCTCAGGAACGCAGATCGGCTGGGTCAAGCTCCTCACGTGGCACCCACCCCACTTCGGTCAACACCGTGACCAACCAATACCACTCACTCCCTGACCACTCCTTGGCATGGTTCACCAGGGTTCACCTCTGGCGGTGGAGTGATCATCTGCCGTGGCGAATATTGTACCAACCTCTAATACCCGGAGTGCACAGGTTTTCAGTCTGCTTTGTTGTCACGACTTTCTCCCGGGCCCTCTACGTCGACGTCGGCGTGAAAATTCATCATTCAATCTGTCCCTATGCACGACTCGAGGTTCCGGAGGTCCTGATACGTCAGATATCTATGGTAGAAACGCTACAGCACCTGTTTTGGACCACACGACTCTGGCCCGCCCAATATCTGAGTCGGCGGCAAACGCATACTCGGATGTTGCAGGTACGGGTGCAACTCAAACGTGCAAAGATAATTTGTCCGGTTACGTACGAGAGGAACGCGGTAACTTAGCTATGTGGACTTGGCTCATGAACTCAAGGGGGCTACCTTTCGACGAATTAAACGTGCCTCGCGACTCTGGTTGTCTTCAAGTGGCTTGCCCCGAGAGGTGGATGAACGGGAAGCACGCGGCTTAGTGAGTACATGAACAACAGAACTTTTTCCCAACTCATCGTAGTCCATGCAGTGGTTGGCCTTGTGGTCGTGCATACTTCATTGCCATCCCCTTATTCGCAGCCAATCCACAAGATACTCTCCTTAACTGTACATACACCCCGGCCTTTCATCGTTCGACTCAACACGTCAGCCAGTCTGTCTGATGATGGCATCGAACGCACTCGATGTATGCAAATGCAACGCTACGACCGATGACGGCGACTCGGTGATGACCATCCAGTGGCTGGCTGTGGGTCCCTGCGAAGTCATGGTCCACGCGATGCCAGTTCGTCCGCGTTTACATCAGTATTGGGAAAGAGCGCATTGGCATCGTCTCAACGATCTCCCACCCGGGTGGGTGCGGCAGTCTTCGCAGATACTTAGCGTCACAGAGGAGGATGCGGGCCCCCCTCCTGGCAGAGTGAAGGCTCCCTCTTACAATCCCGCATGGATGTGGCCCTTTCAACGCAGCGCCACCCGTTAGTCTCCCTATGCAGACCCCACAGAAGATCACCTTGGAGGCCGGGTCTGTGGTCTGAGCACGGCTTGATATGTGACGCCCACTCTTCCCCGTTTCTTTCCAGACTTCAGCGCGGATCATCGACAACGCCCCTTCTGTCTTATTGAACCAGTCCCATCATATTCGATGAACGATCATTGTATCCCATAGCATTGTATCGTCACTGGAGGGCATTCACGCTATGCGCTGCCGTCTCACTGAGTGCACAGGATGACACCATCATCGCTCCTGGATGTACACATCTGGAGGAGCGGTTAAATACTGATATAAATCACGGAAAACACGGTCTATCGTACTGCTCGACTTCTCTCAAGACGATGGACAAGGCCTGACCGCCGCCTCGTCACGACGGTAAGCACACCCAGCAGCTCAGCGCCCACTGGGAGTCTTCAGCGAGAACACACGCGACTCGCCGCCCGACGCCGTCCCGTGCCGGTCGCGCCCTTCGCTACTCTGCTCGGAGCGGATAGATGATGCGGAGTGCGAGCGGACGCCTGCGCCGAGTCCTGACCCGAAGGTAGAGTTGTTGTAGGCTTTCACAAAGCCGCTGGAGCGAGGTGGGAGTGGCATAGTATGAGGCGGGGTGGGCACGCGAGAGGGTAGTCAACGCACCGTTGTGTGGCGTCGAGGTAGTCGCCCCGGTCCCAACGCTTGTTCGTCTTGATGGACACGCCATCCTTCGATAAGTTCACGCCTCTGTTCTTTAGACTAGGTGTGGCGAGTGGGAGATGGTGGGGTGGTGAGCGAGGCGGCCAAGACTCGGACAAGGTTCACTCACGATGCCTTCGTCGCCTCCGCCGCCTGCGACGTCGCCTTCCCGATATAAACCAGACCGAGGACTACTGCTGAAGCTATCGAGAGCGTCTGGATGGATGAAAAGGTGAAGAAGTTAATATCGACGGACTGGTGAAGTGTGAAAAACTGAAGGCACTCGCCAAGACGAGGGAAAACACATCAATCCTGCGGAGAGCCGTCCCGTCAGCTCTCAGCATCTGCCTCACGCTCGGCCTGTACTCACCAGTTCGCCATGATGTTAGCGGAGACGTGGACGGGGTAGTAAACTCAAGGAGTCAAGATGAGGAGAGATGGATTAGGGGCTAACTGTGTTGGCGAAGCTGCTGGTTGGAATGGAAATATAAATGGTAGACTTGACTTCCGTATAGGAATAGATTGACCAATAAGCGGTGCGGCGGTGACACTGAACAGAAGCACTGTTGCGGCTAACAAAAGCCGAGGCACTGCGAATCCAGCTGGAGGAACCAGAGAGGAAGGAGAAGGAGGAGACAAGGCGGGCGCAGATGGATCAGCTGTCTCGTGTCCTCCCCCATTTGCATCTGGATGGACGAGGATCCGCCTCAGGAACTGGCTGCTCCGGCGGCGGAGTCTGCACCAGCGATGACCGCATCTGGCACCGCCCTGCTCATTGCACTGCCGGGCCTCGGCATCGACTAAGTTACCAGTGAGCGTCGTGGCTGTAACGCCTTCATGAGGCCGCCACCACTCGGATGTTATTCCGAATAATCCTGAATAAAGGACCGCAGGGCGTGTACGGATGGCCTCGCGTGTACTTAGAAGGTTTGACTCGACAGTCGCTGGCGCTGATCCTGAGAAGACTTCGCACTTCGCAGCGCCAGAATCCGAAGGCAGGGAACTGCCACAACATCCGCGGACCAAGCAGAGAAAACGTATAGGATACTAACAAAGTCCAACCAGCGTATGATACCGATGTACCTAGCTCGTCATGTCGCTCACACACTCCCACGCGCCCTTCAAGTTCTCCTTCCAGAGCGTCACCTTCCCGTCGCCGCAGCTCACCGCGAGGATGTTCCCCGCCAGGCTCCAGGACACGCGCCACACCACATCCGGGAACTTGCCCGCGGGCGCGGGCGCCCCCGACGTCGGCGAGACGGATGCAGACGATGGGTCGAGCGCGGTCTTCACCCACGGTGACGTCGGCGTGTCTTTTGTCCATATCAGCACAGTCTTGTCCTTCGCACAGGGGCGCGCGTCAGCCCCTCTGTATTCCATCAACATAGAGAAAGAGCGCACCTGAGAGGCGGTGGCGATGTAGCTCCGCGGGAGTCCGATATTCGGTGCCCACGCGACGTCGCGCACCCAGTCCGTGTGGCCCTCGAGCACCTCCTCCTCGACCCACGCCTGCGTGTCGTCGCGGAAGCCCCAGATCTTGACGAGGTTGTCGCAGCCCGCGCTCGCGAAGCGCTTCACGCCCGTCGGCGCCGCGGGCACCTGCCCCGGGATCGTCGCCGTCGGCTGCGGCGCGATCAGCGAGCCGGGCTGCACCGCGGGCGCCCACGACACGGCGTTGCAGCCGATCGCGTGTCCCTCGAACACGTCCGCGCCCCACTGGCCGTCGTCTGCTCCCCGCGGTCATCACGCGCGTCGGTCAGCGCTCGCAACGGAACGGGGAAGGGGGGGGATGCAACGCACTCTTGAAGGTCAGCACGGAGATGGTCCCGTCCGAGGACGCGCATGCGAGGATCGCGCCGAGCTCATGCGGCGCCCAGGAGACAGAGTTGACGGACGCCTTGTGGAGCGTGTGCTCCTTGATCTTCGCCCAGCCCGCGGGCTGCTCCTTCCAGATGATGACCTTGCCGTCGTACGAACACGACGCGAGGATGTGCCCGAACTTCGGGTGCGCCCAGGAGACCTGCCACACCGGGCCCGTGTGCCTGTACCCGCGCGTATCCCGAGAGTAGAGGTGGATGGTGAGTGTGGGTAAGAGGGAACATAGAGGCGGATGGTGCGCACCCTTTGAGGACCTGCCCGCCCGTTTTGGTCGTCTCCCCGTCCACGACGTCGAACACCCGCACTGTCCGGTCCGACGAACATGTTGCGAGCCGCTTGCCGTAGTAGTCTAGTTGGGCATCATGCTATGTTTCCAGACGCGTCGCCCGGCCTCAGCTGCGTAGGATCCTTAATAGCGCGCGTGCAGACGTACGATCATGTCCTCATGGGACGTCTCGATGGGGACAGCATCGCTCGCGCTTGCGGAGGACACCTATGGGGCAATTTCAGAGCAGCTACGAAAGCGAAAAAAACAGGGCCTACCATGTTGCGGGGAGGAGGAGATGTAGAGAGTCGGAGGTCGTTTCAGGCGTAAGGAGGTCGACGTGGTCTCAGGTCTCTCCGGTGACGCGCGTCTCGGTTCGATTGATCATGTGACTGACACGGTCACCGAATCGAACTGGCGCCCCTCCAAGGCTGCATTGCAGTACTCAAGTCTCATTCAAGTTAGTACTTCAGGCTTTCATGCAAATAACTGGCGTGCTTGCACTGAAGTATACTACGAGGTGTCATTGTTCGGCCGATCCTGGCGTATCTACTAATATGCATATGGGAAGGCTGGGTGGGGTAACGCGGCAACTGGAACTTGATACTAGTACACAATGGCAATGGTGCGTGCAAACGGGATCAATGCAGAAATACATGGGCGCAGCCAGACAGATCTAGCGTCGGCGCGTTCGCCCCGTGTCGACGGGGAAAAGAGGTCGGGCGGGTGTCATGTCCAGGAAGGGCGGCGGTCATACACCGGCGTCTCCGGATCGAGGTCCTCCTTGCCTCCGAGTGTGACGCTCGACGATTGCTGTGCAAGGTTCGACATTGTGATCATCACAGGGTCGATCACCGTAGAGAACTGTCCGAGCGGCTCAGCCACGCTCCCTGGACGCGGGAGGTAAGGGGGACAGCGAAACACGCACCTGCGCCCTGTCGTGCGACGACGGCCCCGCCCCCGACGACGAGGTCACGGTCGTGGACTGTTTGCGGTGCTTCTCGAGGGGGTTCTGGCCCGACCCGAACGGCCCCCGGTCGGCGACCTGTGGCGCCATTGTTTCGACGACGATCGCCCGCGCGTTCAGGTTCGCGAGCACCGAGTTGACGTACACTGCCGGATGCCCGCCATCAGCTCGCAGCCCGGGCGCGATGCAAGTCAACTTGGGCACTCACGTTTGCTCAGGACAAAGTAGAACGCGAAGTAGACGAACATATCAGGGAGGGTGGCGTACTGCGTCACAGCCACTTCAAGTCAGCGCCCACAGCACCCATCACAGCCGATGGACGCACCGTGACCAGACACAATAACGCGCAGACACTGACAGCGTTCGTTAGGCCCCATAAAGCCATACGACGCCTCCGACGACGTACCTCGTGAGCAATCCAGTATTGACGCAGTACAACATCAGCACGGTCACCACTGAGTCCGTACTGAGCCGAGTTAATGGGGCGTGACGTCGGAGTGGCTGACACTCAACCCACCTCCTGATGCCTGTCCGAAACCGCCGCAGATACAGATATTGGGCGACGGTGATGACGAAGTCGGCGACGACCTCGAAGCAAAACCCGACGTACAGGCTCCACTGCAAACACACTACCACGTCAGTGACCGCCACGTCTGTGGAAGACTTCGGTTTCGTACCGAGAATTGGTGTACTTCCAGGTAGCTGTCGATGTGCAGTCTGAAGTGGGTATAAGCGGCGCTGCGGTAGAGTGGACATACGTCACTGACCCTCTGACAGCGAAATCTACAAGAGGCTGGCGATCAGACGTGAGTGAGGACACGAACAAAAGGCATCACGTACAGAAGCCATCGACTGCATGGATGCCAACGTACGTGAGAGCCATACCCAACGAAGCGGTATGCACGAAGCTTACTGATGATATAAAGGGACAGGATGGCCTAGTGCATCGTGAGAATACGTTCATGGATCTACTACGTTTACTCACGACAAACGTCGGGAGGATCCAGGATTTACGGCTTACTACCGAAACGTCAACCATATGCCCACCTGACGATAAAGTGGCACTCACGTCTCCACAAGCGATGGCAGAAGATTCTACAAGGCGCATTAGATATTTGCCTGCGTGACGTCTGGGAACGCACCCTCGCACGATGGTGTTGCTGAGATTCTGTCGCAGGAGAAGCATTGAGCGGATCCCAGACCCCACTCATGATGAGAGGACCAACCGAAATCATAATCATGACCTAGTAGGCCGTGTCAGATCAGTTGTACACCGGTGACCGACGCCCAATTTCCAGCAGACGCACCCATATACTCCTGCGTCCCAGCAATACGCCCTATCAGACCACTCCCAGACACCCAGACAGATTGTAACTCACCATACTGGACGTAAAACTATGAGCGAGTCCGCGAAGTTCAAGACCATGTAGAAGTACATGGCGTACGTGATCATAGCAACATGCAGAGTGTCTAGGATCCTGTCCCCACGCATAAGTTTCGTCCAACGAGTAGAGTATCGAGAGCTCACCATAGCACAAGAACCTAGCACAAGATTCGCAATGAGGGGGGACAACGTTGGGCCTCACATTCAGTACACTTAGTACGAAACGAGATGCGTAAGAACGTACGAGCAAACGCAGCAGAGGTGGATCTCGGAAGTATTGCTTAAAGTACATGAACGCTTGCAGACTCGTGATGCCGTACAAGCTGCCAAAACCACGTCGCGGGCAGGCACCATTCACGCCGATTGAATACGCTGTCAGTGAGTGCGATTCCGGCGGGACGTCAGGGTGCGCGCACTCACATAGCGGTGGCGAAGTGCCCGAGAAACGCAGCCCCCAGGGTGCTGTTGAAGCTCAGGTGCGGCACGGCCTCCATCGCTTCGCGCACATCCGCGAGCAGTTCGGCGTACCAGCGGTGGCGAAGTCAGAGCAGGCCGGCCTCCAGGCGCAGCGCTGAGGACCAAGGCTCGTGGCACTTGGGTTATATCGTCCGGGGTGCGAGCGCAGCGGAGCAGAAGTCAATCAAGCTGCATCTCATCGTGATCTCGCGCTAGCCGAATTTGCGACTTTAGCTTCGTATCTCCGCGTGATGGAAGCGTTGGGCGCGAGGCACTCGCTGCCAATCGCAGCGGCACAGATGGGATCGTGGGCCCTGGACGGCTCGTAAGTGCTGGTGGCCGTGGTCTGGAACGGTTGCCCATCTTATCTCCTCCTGACATTTTTCGACATGCAGGTCCTTGACGTCTTGACAACTGCCTGCACGGTGGCCTGACGGTAGTTATACCGTTCGCTCAGAAGTGTTCTGCCGTGTGTCTGGGGGAGAATGTGCAGAGGGAGAATTCGGGGTTGAGTCGGGGAGAAGGCCAGCAACAATGAAACAGCCGACCACCGTAGCCCGCGGTGTGTCCCTAATCTGGTAGGCCACTAGTAATAGTACTTACTGCAATCATAACATCGGCATACTGATGCCGCAAAAGTTCTTTGCATCGGCCCCCGTAGTCGGCCCAAAGTGCTCTCGGCACCTCGGTATTCCAAAAGCCTGTGCAGAGCTTCTGCCGCAACCAATGGCCATATCCATGTGCACGTCTTGTCCAAACCACAAGCACCACGTCTCAGAAAGGATGTATGTAAGTACATGAGTGGCCGCGCCCGTGGCTTGTGCTAGTGGACCTGGTTACGGTCTGACTTTCAGCCATCAATGCATCGCCCGGGCGCCGTCTACGGCCTCGGAAGTGTGCCCTATACCGACCAAGGTCCCGACTATCAAGCGAATAATCCGGTGGTATTCAATAGTTCAGGGTGCCCAGCAATCGGCCCCACCAACCTTCACAAAACGGAGACCTTTTTCCTGAGGGCAAACATGCTGAATAAACACGACAATTCAGCACTCTCGCAGCACTGCGTCATTGACGCCGCATTAGACAAAGTTGCGGCCAGTGTGCTAGCGGCCCAAGTGATATATGAAGTGATCCGTTGCACACGCAACGTAATTGATAGGCTCAGGAGGAGAGGCTCTAGGAATGTTTGATAGTAGCGAGGGCTGCGCAGCAAAGGGCATTATCTTCGGATGTGTCTCCTCTCGGGTGTCTAAAATCACGCAGCGGGTCAACTTGAATGCCGATTCCAACTGCCTTGCATATGAAACGAGGAGAATAAATCGCGCCTTCGGCACATTGATGACTGCGAGAAATTCTATACACTTCTTGGTTTAAAATAAGCTCGTAATTTCCAAGAGAAAGGGCCGCTCAGAATGCCCTGTGACTGGAGGATCGAACTGAATGGCTCAGCGACGTTCGCGTTGACGACGGGATGGAGGAGGCATCGCAGATCTGTATCTGCTCGTCACGTGCCAAATCTCAGCGCGCCACATGTGCAATCGCGATCTCGACGCCATCACCCTGCCAATGCATGTCGCCGCCACAGCGTCACGGTCTGTCCTGCGAACGGCCGCCCCGGTAAATTTCCTTTCATCCTCTCCAGCCATGTCTCACGCATACTACGCGGAGAAGCAAGTAGCCGTCGCCGCAGTGAGGAGGGCCTGCGCGTTGACCTCCTCCGTATTCAACAAACTTGTGCGAAACGAGACACTGACGAAAGACGACAAGAGCCCCGTAACTGGTGAGTTTCATCAGCCTCCTGATTCGTGTCCGAGGATGCCGCGATGAAGATTCATGGAGCGGTCTATATGTTCACCCTCGAGCTTGTACCTGAGACCGTGATCGCCGGAAATGTGTCTAGCCTATGTCACGCCGCGCGCAAGTCATTTTTTGTGGTTTCCGAACATCAGTCAAGCATCCGTATATGCCATCATTCGTTTCGGAGTGTGCTCGGGGACCGAGCATTCTAGATAAACCATAGTTTATTGGAGGAGGCTCAGGACACATCTCAAAGTGTGAGGAGAATATTGATGTGTCACTCTGGTCTTCGGTCCCAGAACAAACTTCGAACCGATTCCCGACATGTATTAGTGTGCGATTGATGTTCGGTGACCGCACAATGCGGTTTTTGCCGCGGTGGAAGGCTGTCGGATCCCGTATCATAAGCTTGCTTTCCAAGCTTCAAACTCGAGAGCTCCGATCCTGCGTGTCTCAGCTTTCTTTGATTTGATTGAGGACGGGGTGTCATCGGTGCGCGGTGGTTTAGTCGGAGATGCATGCGCAGAGGTTATGCTTCTTCCTGGCACAACCTCTTCAGAGGTGTCTTCCCTGTCTTCGCAGCCCCCTTTCCGCCCAGAGTTGCGTCGTTGAGGAAGCCTTCCTTTCAAATTTGCATCCGTCTCAGCTGTCACATATGCTTTATATGAAACGCTAACGGCTCACCTATCCCCAGTTGGCGACTTCGCCGCACAGGCTGTGGTCAGCACCATTCTCTCCCGCACGTTCCCGCACGACCCCATCGTCGGTGAAGAAGACGCGAGCGACCTGCGCGCCGACACAGGCGCTTCGCTCCGTGAGCGCGTCGTCGCGCTCGCCACAGAGTCGCTCACCGCGCCCCTCCAGCCGGGCGAGGAGGAGTCTTGGGGGCTCGGCCCCTCGCACAAACACACGACGGAGGAGCTCCTCGCCGCGATCGATCGCGGCAACTACGAGGGCGGGCGGACCGGCCGTGCGTACTTCTCCCGGCCGCGCTCCCGAGTCCCGCGCTGATCGTCCGCGCCTGCCCCTCCCCCCTCTGATAGGCATGTGGACCCTGGACCCGATCGACGGCACGAAGGGCTTCCTGCGCGGCGAGCAGTACGCCGTCTGCCTCGCGCTCGTCGTTGACGCGCGCGTCGAGCTCGGCGTCATCGGCTGCCCCAACCTCCCCCGGGACCCTGCGAGCCCCTCAGGCCCGCGCGGCGCGGTCTTCGTCGCGACGCGCGGGTACGGCGCGTTCCAGCTCCCCCTGGCGCCGGCCGAGTCGCTGCAGCCCGAGGAAAAGGCGACGCGGCTGCGGATACCCGCGTTCGCGATGGACACGTTGAACCTGCTCGAGAGCGTCGAGAAGGCGCACGCGAAGCTGAGCTTCAACGAGCGCGTCGCGCGGCTGCTCGGCGTGATCCGCCCGCCGACGCGCATGGACAGCCAGGCGAAGTACGCGGCGCTCGCGCGCGGGGATGGCGGGGTCTACCTCCGCATGCCGGTCGGGACGGGCTACAAGGAGAAAATATGGGTGCGCCGCTGCTGCTGCTCGAGGTCATGGGTGCGGAACTGATACTTGCTAGGACCACGCACCCGGCTCGGTGCTCGTCGAGGAGGCGGGCGGAGTGATCAGTGACTCGCGTGGGCAGCCGCTCGATTTCGGCCTCGGGAGGACGCTCGGGGAGAACTTTGGCGTCGTGGCGGCGGGCAAGGCTGTGCATACAAAGGTGATTGAGGCGATTCAGCGTGCGAAGGAGGAAGAAGAGAAGGAGGAAGGCCAGTAGACGCGCCTGCTCAGTCGTCGGCTGTGAATTTGATGGGTGTAGGCAGGCTGGAGTGATATGAACTCACGAATGTAGCCTTATCATGTACTGTGTATAGATATCCGCATAGACTGATGAATGAGGGATCAAAAACGATCTATAGGGTCGCGAAAGCCTAGACGTCTACATGTCGCTTCCATCTTTCGACATGTATTGGGTAAGACGCATTCATAGTGATTCGGAAGAGGGAATCCACGGATCCGGTCCAGATAGTACATAATTGCAGATCCTAAACTCAAAGATATCCAGTCCGATGAAATCAAGAGTTAGGTAAAAAGATGTGTAAAGGAATATAGATCCCGTGCTCGCGTCGCGACCTGCGCTATTCTATCTCGGGCCGCACCTGAAGCTTTGAAGACTGACAAGATAGCTAAACGAGTGGATCCTAAGTGGGGAGTGTCTCAATGATCATCCGAGCTGCTCAACCGTATAATAGGAAACCCACATTTGTACACCCACTGCCAGCAGTACACTCTCCCATGCGCCTACTCTCGACCGTCCAGGATAGCTCGGATAGTTTTGACGGCGCGGGTTCCCACGTGCCGCGGTGGTTCAGGCTCGACACGAGGAGGATAGTATACAGCTTAGCGAGCGAGAAGTTGAAGAAGAGGTGGCTGGACGATTCACAGACAAACCCTCGTTAGAACCAGATAATCTACCTACCTCGGACAACGAAAAGGAAGCCAGGTACTCACGTGTCCATGGGCTAGACAGTACGAAGAGCGTTCAGCGCGTCGACGTTCCCAAGGCAGACAAAGATAGATATAACTCACGGAAGTGAGGTATAGCACTAAATCCGTAATAGCCCACGTTGTAGTGAGGACGCCAGTTTGGACGGTTACTGCGTCCGCGAGGCTTACGATTAGTGCCGGGCAGTTCTGGAATAGCGAGAGAGCATACATAGAATGATCCGGTTCACCAGCGAGTCCGTATCCGAGAAACCTGACTTCTTGCGACGCTGCATAAAATGGGCAGGATACGTGACACCTCGCTACGGAGGAACAGAGGAGAGTGCTCACGAGGTGCCACACGAGAGCGACGGTAATCAGGATGTCCGCGACCACTCCCGTAGACAGCCATACCGAGAACAGTGCCTTCACAGAGTTCTGATGCAGAGATTCGGTTCCATGTAGGCCAGGCCAGCGGATGGCAACAACTGTAGCGATCGAGAACACTAGCGGACAATGTGAGCGGACCGAAAAGGTCTTGCAATCAGATGCCGGCGTACACATGGAAAGGACGGCCAACACGCCGGTGAGTACGGAGAGCCACATAGAACGACTGATTGCCTGGACGCGATAGGTGAAGAAAAGCTGAACGGAACAAGAGATGATACCCTGTTGATCGTCAACGTCAGCGCGCTGTGTAGGGAGGTTGCATGTGAAAACTCACCGTGATTGCGGGGCCTAGTTTGGAGGCCGCTGTCAGTGACGATTGAGAGAAACGTAGAATTTCGCTCAGCATACCCGATGTTGATACTGCAATAGCTGTGAACAGGAGCGCAGCACGGATATACATGGTATGCTTACCTATGCCAGGAGTCTGGAGATAATCTATACCCCCTGGAAGTCACGCTCGTCAGAATGACGTTCAGTATGCAGAAAGGAGGCATACCAAAGTGTGTCACCAAGCCTTGATACACATACACCACAGACAAGCCCGTCTGGGCACTATCCGCTACGAAGAGAAATAGAATCTGCGATGTCATCCTTATAGCGTCTTGTGTCGCACTAATGACATTGTGATACGTACAAATAAACGGAGCGGAAGAGAATCGCTTAGGTGAAGCAGAGTCAGTAGATGCACTGGCTAAAATCGACATTAGAATGCGACTACGCACTTTTTTGAATGATGGGCGTAATGGTAGTAGCCAGAAACGACCACGCCATATAACAGTATATTGAAGTAAATGCCGAGGACGAACGCCCCAAAGCTAAATAGCAGACCGTGAGTTGAAAGGCCACAGTTCATCTTGACAGACTGACTAGGGACCGATATCAACGCCGTCAGCTAAATCCATGATTAGTCGTCAAGGGTCGTGAAGGGCGGAGGCGGGGGGGTATCAGTGCAAGAGAGGACGGGAGCCAGTCGGGCACATTGGGACGCGGTTGGCTATATAATCCTCGAATACTGGTGCTTTGACTTTGGTTCCGCTCGCTCGCTCGAGCGCTGGATCTCAAGCACGTATCCGCGCATCCGACGCTTTGTGTGGCTTGTGCCTGAGCACATATTGGATGCTTCCGCATTGGCACGCGCATGCCGGATGCTAGTGCTCAAGTCCTATTACTGAGGCACTGTCAGCAGCGGGAGTCAGGCGAGACAAATCCTGGACAAACCTGCGTAAATGTCTCTCAGGCGGCGTCTTTACGGCTGCCTTTGAAACGAGGCGATCATGGCAGTTGCGCCCCACGTCGGGCCACATTCAAAATTACAGGCGAAAGAAGACCAGCATATGGAAATATTATTCGGACGCGAGACTCAACTTTGGAGTAATCTGGGGTGCTGGCACGAGTACTCATGCTTTTTCAAGTTTACGCATTGGCATATCAGGGTCGCTCAGCAACGCGTGTTGGTGATTCGCTCGTATCAGGTGTATAAAACCTGATGAGAATACCGATGAATCTGTATAACAGCAATAAGCTCGAAAGTAGCTTTGGATAAGTAGTACTAGCGGGAATCGTCGAAGAAGTCTGAAGGTGGGACGCGCTCCGAGTCATTTTCAATGTAACCCCAACGGGCGCTCCCCCAGGACACTTGAAAGCCAACGGCGCTAAAGTTACCACTAGTACTACGACTTCAAACTTGAACGGCTACGGCGCCGAGCGGACACTCTGAGCAAAGTTCAGACCAAAATACTACCGCTTCTGGCTTGAACTCCAACGCTAATACTCGAGGAGCTATGGAGATTATATGATGATCAATAGAAAGAAGTTCGCAGTTAACTCGCAGTCGGACAGCCCTCCGAGTCATGCGCCGAGTCGTCACTCGGGAGTCGGAGCCATATAGTGCACCGCCTCAGGTTCTGTGAAGGGAGTCAGGTACCTGTCAGCGAATCTCTATTTCACCATTTTACTCAATCACAGCGTTGTCGATATCTGGACACTTTCATTCTGCAAGGAGAGTTACGTGCGAAGTCGGGGCCTGGTGAGTAGTGACGTTCGATGTACAGCTGCTGACACATTGAAGTGACTCTTCGGAGTGGTGTAGATACTTACAAGCCACTAGGTCAAACAGTCAAAATCCTAGGTGCGTTGTGCATCATTGCTTAGAAATATAACCTCAGGGCAGTCTAACATGGCGCAGCTGTTACAGGACTGTCATCCACTTCTCGCCTCGCAGACAGGGTCCATTCTGCGCCCCGCTAGTGGCCGCACGTTTATCTCTCAGTGTTGACACGTTGGCGGGTGATATTGACTACGACTGCAATCTGACAGTTTTGCGCCTAGAGATGTTCAAGTTACGGCGACTCTTGTTTTGGGCTACTAAGGCTGTATAGAAGCACCGTCAGGCTGTCAAGATCTTCCATATTCGTGGGTGCTACGATAGGCCTTGATTTGGCTGTTGATTGCCCCAGGCTCTGGCTCCTGAGCCCGGGGATCACAGGAGGTAATGGTATTGATTGTCAGGAACACAGCTGTCATCTGTCATAGCGCGATGTCTTGGTGGCGGGTGCCGCGCCCTCATGTAATACTTCTGTAGATGTGAAGGCGCATCGAACATCATAATTATGGTTAGACGGGCGTTGGCCTCTCATCCTTGATATTTGAACAATGCTGTTAAACAGGGTTTTTCAACCATAGGCTACTCAAACCTCCGGACTGCTGACGACGAGTCAACAACCTGTCCGTGTGCACAGAAGGCTTGACAGCGATTGATTCTCAGTGAGTGGTCTCCTGCCGTGTTCCTGAGGATCACGTTTCGCTTACTTCACCGAAAAACTCGGAAGATTGTTCTATGTGCGTTTGGTTCTCGCTGCAACCGGGGAGTATGACGTCGAGCTATAGAATGCTTTTCTTCGCCATCGTGCCTGTCATGTATGCCCTCGACTCTGTGCTACTATCCGCTGACATGCACCTTGCAGTTATACAGTCTTTCTCTCTCCTGGCACTTTCTGCCGCCCATCGATAGTTGCAAGGTGTACTTTTGCGGCGCCGCCACCATACAAACCACGTACCCAACTGCCTCCCTCCGTGAAGCTCGTATGCCCACCATCTCACCCGGATATGCGCCTCCGCACCCGCAGTCGCACTCAAACGCTGCGTTTTGACACATTATGGTGATCATCCGCTCCTCTCGCACATCTGTATCACCATTGCGAAGGCCCTCGTGCTCTGGGCGACCGCTCGGCGTACACAAGGCCTCAAGCGGCTCGCCCACAGCTCCGGTGTCGAACTGTCGATCATGACGCTGCTTCTGCGAGACGGTGAGCGCTTTGTCCGTTATTTCAAACATCCCCAGCTATTCTTCCGCGGCGACCGTCGTCGCCGCCGCTGCCGTTATTCCGCACCGAGAAATGATCGTCGTCGCTAAATCCGGACCCGGACGCTTTCCGCGGCCGCTTTGGCAGGTACCCTCTACTTCTTGTAAGTAAGCCCGGTATTGCACCGCCCTCTCCGTTCCCGCCGTGAGTACTTACTTGAGTACCGGGTCATGTTGACGTCGTCGTCTTCCTCGACACCCACTTCGGCCGATTGGCCCCGCCCGAAACGGTCCCGGCTCCGGTGCGACGAAGCGAGATCCTCCTGGCAAACAAGGTAACCAGTATAGCGGCCGTCGTGCTCGTACTACGTACCTCCTCCACTGACCCCGGTCGCGCTGATCCGTCGATCACTCTGACGCTGCTATCCTGGTCCTCGATCCTGCGCTGCGCCTGTCACAGCCCCTGCCATCGGCACCGGCCGACCGGTCTACCGAATGTCTGCGACATCCTCGACGTGGACATGATTCTTGCCTGCGTCCCTCGTCTCAATGCGGCATCTAACCAAATTCTGCGCGCGACGCTCGTCGCTCGGAACGAAAGCCTGCCGAGCAGCGCCGACAACCCTCCTCTCGCCTCTTCCCCCACCTGCGCGAAGTTGCGCTTGACGTCCGCATACCTAGCCACTCGCCCTCTTCGTCATTTGAACGGCGGTCAGAATCGGCAGGAGCGTCCGGATCCAGTCTTGCGCTCCCCACATTCGTCCCGGTGCCGTTGGACAACTCGTCGTATGACGAGCTAGGCCTGGTAGAGGGCGATGTGACGTCAGTGTGGACCCGCATGTAGCGGGCCGGAGCGAGATGTATGGAAGCATGGTGCCCTCGCGCAGCGTACGGGATGAAACCCTGAAAAAAAATGCCATCTCCATGTGCGACGCATCGATGCATGAAACGACCTGCCCGGAGAGCATAGAACTGAGCACATTGTACGCACAACCATACACGCCAGCACACAAAAGCAGGACTGCGTCTCATCTACAGATGATTGCATTGAATTTGGTACAGTAGAAGTACTTATGAGCAGTAGGTATACCGCGCCCTCTTGGATGTCGAGATAGACGTGGGCGTCGACAATGCAGCAAAGAGGGCATCACTAGGTAGTAGTAGTACATATTATGCTATATAAATCGCTCGTGGAAAAACAACATTTCGCATCTTCCGCCAAGAGCCCAGCAAGAACGAGCAGCAACAACATACGCCCACGCAGCGAAGGAGGAAAGGGACGACGCCTAGACCTTGTTCGCCGTGTGGTCCGTCTTCTCGATACGCGCCTCCTCGACGCCGGCCGCGAGCGGCTTGTGCTGCTCCGCCGCACGCGTCTGCTCGATGAGGTCCGCGCGTGACTTGAAGCCTGGCGGCGCCCACTTGCCTGACTGCCACGGCTTGCAGTACGGGTCGCTGTACATCTACGCGCACGCCCAATCAGCATCACGTCGGGTCCAGCGCAAGAGAGACAGGAACGCACCATGTCGACGCTCTCGAGCGAGAGGTCGGACGATTCGTAGAGGAAGAAGTACACGATCACCGCGCCGGTGAGGTTGCATGCCGCGAAGACGAACCCGTACCGGAACTTGATCGCGCTGACGATGAATGGCGTGAAGAACGCGAGGAGGAAGTTCCACAGCCAGTTGCTCGCCGTCGCAATCGCGGCCTGCTTCGCACGTGTCCGCGTCGGGAACGTCTCGCCGACGAGAATCCAGATACCGGGTGCCCAGGTCATCGCGTAGCCGAGGATGAACAAGCACGCGGAGACGATCATAAGTTTGCCAATGCTCTTGTCCGTAGACGGATCCTTGGCGGTACCTGCGGCGGCGAAGATGAAGAGCCAGATTGCCTGCCAGATACCACCAAGGATGAGCGGCCACCGACGCCCGAAGGTCTCCATGATGTAGAGACCGCCGAACGTGCAGCCAAAGTTGACAGCGCCGAGAATGATTTGGGTGACGTAGGAATCGCTGATACCGACCGACTTGAAGACCGTCGCGCCGTACTAGATCACCCAGTTAGTAAACGCGTGATGCGAAAATTGCACGATGCCACTTACGTAGAAGAAGTAGTTCGCACCAGTCAGCTGCTGGAACATCTGCAGTGTCGCGATAAGGCACGTTCTGTATAGCTGCTTGCGCTCAAACGTGAAGCAATCCACCCAACCCGACTGGACAGACTTCTCGTACTCGACCGCCTCGCGCATCTCTTCCATCTCACGGTTGATGATGAAATGGTCTTCGACTTCCGATCGGGGGACACCACGTCCAGAGGCCAGAGAGAGACGCGCTTCATCAAAGCGCCCACGAGCGGTGAGCCAACGGGGCGACTCGGGCATGAACAGGATACCGAAGCTGAGAATTGCAGGCCAGACGAAGGAAATGCCGACGACAGTACGCCACGAGCCGGCACCGCCGAGATGGCGTGTACCGATGGATATGCAATCTATGAGGATTGTCAACCGTCGCCAATGCAGCGCTGTAGAAACCAGAACTCACAAGCTACTAGAATACCGAAAGTGATGAAGAGCTGGTAGGTCGCGGTGAGGGTACCACGGATTTGACTCGGGGCGGCCTCCGCCTGGTACATGGGGACGGCCGCGGAAAGCGCTCCAATACCAAACCCGGAAACAAGACGGCCAACAGCGAACTGCTGCCAAACGTGCCTCGAGCTAATTTGGATGATGACGCCGACGCAGAACACGAGACATTCCGAAACCATGGCATACCGACGCCCGAGGTAGTCAGCCGTCCTAAACTCGAGAATCAGGGGAGGCCGGAAAGGAGCTGTACGAGGTGAACACTTACGGTGCACCCAGTAGAGAACCAACGAGTGTTCCGATACTGAGGAGAGCGACGATGAGACCTTCGCGGACGGTGCTGAATGCACATGTGCTCGCATCTCCAGGTGTTGTGCATTTGCCGAAGCGAAGGAGGAAGTCATCCATGATGAGGATATCAGAGATCTGGCCTGTGTCGTAGCCGAAGATGAACCCTCCCATGGATGCGATGATGGCGAGGGCGATGGCCATGTACCCAACGGGCAGGCCTTTACTGCAATCACAGCGGTGTCAACCACGGTGGACATCAACGCGGGGAGGAGGGAGAGAACATACACGTAACAGAGAACGGCCATGGTGCTCGCGCTGACTAGGCCACGGAAAGGAGGTAGGTCGTGCGGATCGTCGCGAGGGTCGTGAGGTGGAGGGGGACAAGAAGGAGAAACGCGGGGGTGGGGCGTTATATGGTGTGACGATTGAGGAAATGGGGGACCGGGGGATCAGATCGGAAGAACGGTTCGGCAAGGTCGACTGTCGCCTGTAAATATCTGACGGCAGAAATGCTTCTACAAAGCAAGGTGACATCATCTGCTCGCCCACCTGCTGGCCTCTCCTCTGACTGAGCGCTCGCTCACAAACTCGACCAGCGGCTGGTGGAGGCCTTCGGCCTCTCGGATGCCCCCAGTTCCTCGGGGGCCAGCCACCCAACCAACCTCGGCCCGGCCGCGACCCGCCCGCCGCCTCCCGCCTCGCCCGCCCGCCCTGCGCACAGTCCAGCCCGGTCCCGCCACACAGTGCTGGCTATCCCTTTTCCCGCAATCACCCCGCAGCACCCGGCCAATCGCATCGCGCCTCCCCCGCGCGCGCATCGAGCGACATGAGAATCCGGAGGTCGGCAGCCGCGACGGCTGATACGATGATCTGTCCAAGCCGTATGCTCCGCGACAACGACTAAGGACTTGCCCCTGAAATCCCCACGCCGCCTGTGTGTCATCCGCCACTTATAGCTAGCTATACGTGCGTGCTCGATGACTCCCCCATCAGTCTCCTTCATTTGAGATCAGTGGCAGTACGTCGGTGGTAGCCTCTTTCTTGTAGTATCGGGGTGCCGATTGTGGTCATCGTCCCACCATACTCGGCGAGCCGCCGATCTGCATGTGACCCAGGGAGCGACAACTCACTCCGTATGCATCAAAGGGTGAAAAGTTTTCACCTTCGGCGCCCGTCGGCCGCTGCGACCGGATCTCCAGGCCTCCCTCCAAGATCCGGAATATTCTCGCCTGCTCTCCATTCCCCCGGCCCCAGACCGGCCCTGGACCAGCGGTGGGCCTTCTTCCCCGTTAAGCACACCCTCCAGAGAGTCCGGATCCGGGGCTGACAGACACACGCACCCACAGCTGCGAGACAACGCCGCGGCTTGTCAGCCGTCCGTGAGCAGCGGCATGCGCCCGCCACAACCACACATGTGGGAGGAAGACGGACAGGCACGCCACATGTACAGGCACCTTTGAATTGCCTCGAACGCCCAATCCATATGGTCCGTCGCACCCGCCATACGAAGGGCGAGTTCGCACTTGGCAGGAACGGCGGTGAGCATCAACGGCCGGAGGCGTTTCACGGCGCGTGACGTTCGCCTGGCGTCTTGTGCTGCTGCTCAGTAGCCCCCGCACGGGGACCGAGGATCGGAGCATGGGGAACGGGGAACACACGCAGGAAGACGCCTCCTTCTCCGTCCGATCGCGCCCACGCGAAGCTGCGATTGTTGCCGCTTCGCAGTGCGGGGGCGAGCGGGGAACCCCACGGGCATTCCTGTTGCACAGACGCGTTCCCTCGCGCGCAGCCGGTGGGGGTATCGCCCACGCCCACAGTCCGTGCCAGGTAGGACGCGACTTGCCGCGGATACCACGACATGCGCGCCCCCTTCCTTCCTCCGTGTCCGGCCAGTTTACGCCAGCAGCGCCGTCGCTTCGGGCTTCCAGACGTGTCAGGCACGCTCAATAACGACGCGCGTGCGTGCCCAGCGGCTCTAGCCCGCGCCGTGCGTTGCTTTGAGCCGTCGCATTCCCCATGTCCAATCGGCGTCCATGATCCGCGGGGCGCGAGTTCAACGTCCGGGACGTGGCCCAGGTCTGCAATGTCGTTGTCCCGGAGAGCTCCCGACCGCGCGCGAGCGGAGGTCCGGCCTGAGAGCCTCGTTCCACTTGGTGCGCCGTCTCCGTCGCTGCGAAGGCGGTATTAGTACGACGATGACCGAGTTTGGTTGACCGTCGGGCCTGGAAACACGCCGCGTCGCCCCCCGACTGCCGGTGTGCGTCTGTGTACGTGCGGGGCCGTAGCGGGACATAGGGATGTGGGCCACGCGGATCGTGCGCACGCGCACATAGTGCATGCGCGTACTGGCGATAACCATCCATGGTGAGCATAAGTATTCCGCTGCAGCAGCACCTGTACAGAATCCAGAAAGCAGACTCGCCAATCCGCCCGAACTGCCACGCAGCGCGAGAAACAGTTCATCGCTACCTTCTCGAATGCCCCGCGTTCAACGATCAACGGGCGCGACTTGCGCGCGATGTGGGCCCGGCTGCGCGATCACTGAAATCTCTCCTTACCTCAGCAGCGACGATGAGACTTTCTTTCACTCTCTCCCTCTACTGTACAATCAGCCTGCCCAATGCCTCGGCAACGGGCCATGCGCAGCGACTACGTACAAGGATTGGGCCACCAGACGAGAGGAGTATGTACTGTCTACATAGGGCATCGCCCTCAGCGACAATAAAGGGATACCAAAAAAAACCATCCATGGTCAGTCAGTGCAGCATTGTGCACAACCTCCACGTATGTGCCAACGCCCACGCTAGGATTTCGAGAAGCTTGCGTGTATCTGATCCGCGCAACGATCGCTCGCTACAATATGAACAGAGTGCGAACGTGGATGACGAGCAGGGGTGCGTGGATCCGTCAATGTTACGTACAGGCGGCCCGCGACCGGTCACCAGACAGATATCGAGCGAGATCGACGTGATAGGCAACGAGAAATGAAGCTTTGTTGCGGAGGTGCTCAGTACTATGATGATCTCGACGCGCATGTGCGCGCGGCGAGCGGGGGGAGTGGAGGATGCGCGGGCCGGGGAAGCGAAGGTACCGGGACCAGTGGTAGGGAAGATTCCCCGGCCGAGCCGCCCAGTGCAACATGAAGAGGTTCGAACTGGGTTCGAAGTCCCATGGCCCCATCCAAGCGCGAAGCCCAGAGCCACGAGGGCGATTGTCGGATCCCTTGCGCGTGCAACTGGCACGAAGAACCTATATTGCAGGGGCGTTACGTCGGGCCCGGGGATGGAGTTGACGACGATGATCAGCGTCCTTACGCGCAGCGTGGCCGATATTTGCTCGTGGTAATACCGTCTTGGTGATGAAGATCGTCCCCATGGCGCTACCGTACGCTGTGCAGTGTTTCGGGACCTCGGCGTCTGTCGAGGGGAGCAGGGAGGTAAGTGGAAGCTTGAGTATATGCGGTTGTCAGGTCTCCCGCCTTGACATCCTCCCTGTTTCGCAGCATCCTCCTATCGTGCCGAGCGAATCGGGAGGTAGGAGCTGCATCTAGGTCACTAACAACGCGCGAGGTAGTGCACTTACGACGTTCGCTTTGCCTGGTCTCGCTTTGCTTGGCCGCGTGCGGCGCACGACGTCCACAACACGGCAGACGGGCATTGCGGCGAGGACGGCAGCACAGTCGGGCAGGCATGAGACGAGATGAAGGTCAAGATGTGGGGGTGGGGCAGGTGCACGATGTTCCTTTTCACCCCGATTTCCCCGCCCAATATCCCACTGGGCTGTACCTCGTACACGTCGCCGTACCTGGGCGGCTGGGTCAGCTGAGCACGTCTCTAAGCCCAGCCACACTGTCACTCTGTGTGCGACGCGGTCAAGGAAGGTCCGGAGCCAATGGGTGGCGCCTTGCTGAGCGGACTTCGACGACGTGACAGGAGCTTTGTCCTCGTTGGACGTTGACACGTTCATCAGCTACGGTTTGGAGCGCGACGGGAGGTAAGGACGAGTTTGGATACTATTCAGCTTGCGTTGCATGCTCGCGGGCGACGATACTCAGTCCCTTTCTTGCGACTGAAATCTAACATCTAGTAGATGTTTTTGAACATCGGCTGTAGAATAAGTAATCAATCAATCAAACTAACCTTGACATGATCCAGGAACCATCCAAGAGGACAAGAACCCGAGGGACTGCTAGCTCCAAGCCTACTCTAGCAAACATGACAGCGTGACCAAGTCATCCCTCTAGCGTCCACTGACACGGTTGTGTGAACATATACCAGCCACTGACCTAGACTAGGTATACCTTGTGCGAAAGGGGAAGACACCTTCAAGTTGGTGAACATGAAATTTACATTGAAGTCGACCTTCTTTTCAGTGTGTAGTTGTAGCTGACTCCGGCGCCAACGTATTCTCGAGCTCAGCGTTTGGGTCCCGGTGCAAGGTCAGGTATTCTGAGGCAGCCGTGAAAATATGGACCTCGATGTTCAGCGCCAGCATCCAAAGTCAAGTTGGGGAATGAAGAGATGAGGTCCGGGAGGGGATTCGACGTTTCAACGCGTCGTGAAAGCCTCCTTCAAGTACTCGTGTACAGATGACGGGAATTGATATTGCCTTTCAGAAGCCGCGTCGGAGTTCAAATTGGAGACGAAGCGAACTCTTAGCGAAGCAGAGGATAGCACAGGCACGACGGTTCAGGAAGGTGCGTTGCCGCTTCGGGAAGGTGTTGTCTGCCAACCTCGTGTGAGCGCCCGCCGTTCGTTGACATCCTGTCAAGCTTGGCCAATAATCGCCGATCTTCCCGCAGGGGGAACGTTCGAGATTTCTTCGACGTCTTTCCCGGCTTACTGATGAAATTCTGCCGTTGTCGTTCGGTCCGTGCCAACGCACACAAAGACCACTCCGAAGCTAAGTCGAGGCATGCAGCATGCATATAGGGGGTTCGTTGGATTACTATGCCTTGGGAGACTAACTGACTCCCTATATGGCAGGGAAGATATAAGACGTTTCGGCTGCTTTCGAGTTTCTCTATACCGATGCCCGTAGCAGTCCCCATTCCCAGGAGTCACAATATCAATACTTCCCCCGCCAGCTCCCCGTTGCATACCCCTGGCATTGGATAATTACGATGCAATTACAAACCACTATGCTCCTTCACGTCGTGTTTGACATGACTGGTACTGCGAGCCATTTGCCACGGGGGCAGGGTACTAAACGTCATCGTCTACATCATATGCAGTCCCAAGATCCACACAATGCGCCGACGTATAAACCCGATAATGGACCCGTCGTCGGACTTTGAGAACTTATAAGGGCTGGGTGAATACCACAACCACAACGTATTCTTCCGGCGTCGGCCACATCTACATCCGTGGGTGGTTTAGTTCTACCGCGTTGCACGAGCCAACTTGACCAGCTGTAGGAAGAGCCTTGTGGCAGTAGTCACTTCAGTTACCCATCCCCTACCGACAGCAGCAAATTCGCGAAGTCTCTGCGGATAAACATGCAATTCTGTCAATTTGTTCTCTCTTACGACCTTAGAGCCGGGTGAAAGGCACTGTACAGCTTCACGGAGTTTCGTAGAAGCCTCTCCCACCGCACTCTGTTTCACTGCTCACTGACGTCAGCCCAGGATTACTTGCTCTCATAAGCTTTCGGGCCCACGCATACCCCTACTTCCCGGCAACGAGAATAGACTGCTTGGGAAAGCAATTTTCATGCTCCGTCGCGCTCAGGGAATACCACCTGGATGAAGGTTCTTCCATCCAAGTTGGAGGTGTTTATGATCTCACCAGGGCCACTTCCATCAGCGTCATCATTGTCGGTGCGCCAGCGATGGGAAGCTCACACGCACCGTCTCCTACGGCCGACGCACCAACCACCCAATCATAGGTAAACAACCGAATCTACGTATAGTCTGCTTGTCAAGCACGTCTGGCTTGTTCTCCGTTACCTCAGCATTACCCTCCTGTTGGAGCATGCGGTTTCGTGTGCACAGACGAGTGGCTGAAGGCTTATGTAGTCAGCGATCGTGTAGTATATAAGTCGATAGCCACTGCTTTGCTTGTACCTTACGCGTTTGACAGAGCTCAGATAAACACGATATTATTTGTTACTGCTCTCTCCGCGGTCCCTCAGCGAACTTCAACACCTCCTTGGCCATATCCGCACGTTTCTCAGCGAGCACCATGGTCGCCGCGGCGAGACGCGTGCTCAGAATAGTATGCGGGAATGCACTGCCAGTGGAGTCCGCCAGGCCCAGCCCCAACACGCCGGCGTGCACCATTGAGTGGTCGTAGAGGACGCCGCCATCCCTCTCGGGAGCCATCCGGCACGTCGACGAGTAATGACAGGATGTCTTGCACAATCGCCTGATGAACGCGTCGACGTCGGGATCGGTGTCACTGTCTGTTATGTACGAGATAGTCGAATGATCGTGCGGTACCCACAAGCAACGTGGCGCACCTGTTTTCCACGGTATTGCAGGTCCTGAGACCTATCTGCGATGTCGCACCCCTACCGGTTAAAATCAATCACAGGAGAATTACAGAACAGATCGTACAAACAGTTCGTCTGGAGGTATACCGAGGCATACCGACCAGTGAGTGAACTGTGAATAAATGTGTGAAAGCGAGTACAGCAGTTGATGGCAAGGCTGCTAAATACCACAGAATTGTTCAAGCATCAGAGGCAATGGGGATACCTTACGTAGAAGATCCGAATTCTCCTCTGCATCCCTCGCACGGCTGCGCGAAAATGCGCTTCACAGCCGGCAGCTGCGGGTATCGACTTTCTCGGCTTTCTTGCGCGAACAGCTGGTGCCCAAACGCAACGATCAGATATGTGTACGTGCAGCGGTTTGAAGAATTGAGGACGAGACCACCGGCCCGGGGAGCGGACATGGGATAGCCACGGGTGTGTATGTGCAATTTGCAGCTGGCCGATCAGCCAGACGGTTCGTGAATGCATGGAGAGAAATCATACTGGCATCCGGACCGGCATCGTCTCCCCAGGCTCTTGTGTTGAGGTAACGCGTATCAGCTGTATCTGCATCGCACATGCTTAACTCGATGCACACCAGCGGCATTGAGTTTGCACTCCACCTACACGGATACGGAATATCCGACATGGAAGACCTACTGGGTGTCGGATCGCATTTAGTACGCACCTATATTCGCTTCGTCTATCGCTGACAGCCGACGAACCATTATTCGCAATTAGCAGGACCACTTGGGCGTCGCAGTGCAATACCAGGTGCCACTGCGAGACTTCGTCATACAGCTCCAGCTGCACCCTGGCCCAATTCTAAAGAGTTGTTCCTGTATATTCTCTTCGGCACAGGGCTGCTACTCGCTCCAGTGCTAGAGTTGTCATCCTCCTGCAATCGCGCTTGTTCGACGAGAGATTTCACATTGTGATGCCGAGCAGGGCCGACGAAGACACGTCGTTGTCGGCAAACAACCCTGACATCGAAGTCATCCCTCCAGGTCACTAGCGTGATGCAGAGTGTACAACTCACCATCATGCACACAGATCGCATGGCGGGACATATTAGCTGCAGCTTCTTGTGCACACCGGTCCGCCCCACGTCTACCGGAACTGTGCGGCTCGCATCTAGCGATCCACTCGGCGAGCCCCTCATTGACCTGAACTACTTCTCGACCGAGTATGACATGGACATGTTCCTCAGGGACATCCTATCCACGCGCAGACCAAAGGACGAGACCCTCGGACGGTCTTGGTCTGTATCCTTCTCCGAGTCCGACTTCTTGAAGTAAAGCTGCATCTCATCATGCAAGTGCACCGCGGGAAATCGATGTTTTATTATTGTCGAGCACATGCCGAACATTCGTCCACTCTGAATCCAAACACCGAATTCGGTCGAAGATATCAAATGGCTGGAGGTCCGAACTCTCTGTCTTTACCTCAATATGTTGTGTCTCCGAAAGTTTCCCGAGATGGTTCCCTGAACCGAATTCCGTAGCATGTCGGAAGACCATCAAACTTGCTTTGCCCGCGGTGACAGCCCTATCCCTTGCGACCAGCCTGACTTCAAGAATTGTACTGCACGGGGATTGTTCCAAACCGTAGCATGGCGTTAATATCTGACGAGCCGCCAAGAGACTTACCGCCCGGGGCCATCCCAAAAAATCAGGCCATTCGCGTTGGTTTGCGGTGTCGATTTCCGTATACCCGCCAGGGAGTCGTCCGAAGCGAAGTGAGAGGAGAGCAATGCTGGCAGGATATCTTGGCCCCAAGTTCGAAGGGCCAGCACATCAATGTAGTATGTACATTCGTATGCGCACGCTGAAGAACACCACCGTCACCAGGCAACAGACAAGGACGCAGTGGCCTCGTTGCTACGAAACGCGAAGGGATAAGAACGGATAAGAATGCTCTCGCCACCCGAGAGCCGATTAAGGAACGTTTACCATAAGCAGGTTTGTGGGTCCACACTTGATGCTTAGTCATATGTGAGGCGCAGTCAGCCACCCTCGCTTGGGCCAACCGCCCACATCCTGTACTTGTACTCCCACCAGCCAGCTATACATTCTTGAACATGGCAGATGTCAAGGTGAATCTTCCTAGCTCAATATACTGTAAGTGTACTTACCAGGCTTACAGGGCCCAACGATTGCTTCGAACAAGATGGCCATGTCCCGCGCTCTCGGTGCAGCGTTCCTCAGTCATCAAGTCCAGCAACTGGAGAAGACTGTCTCTGATGTCGGATCCGGGGGTGCTAGCTGGCGTGACCGGCGCACTCCAAACCACGTCGACCGCCACATTCCCATTGTTGGGAAGCGTCCCCGCGGCGGCCCCGCCAAGCCGGTGCGGAAGTGGGACGGGGAGAGCACGGAGACAGAGGGCGAGGAGAAGGGCAGGCGGGGTCATGGGAAGGCGGAGAAGGACGCAGACATCGTCGTCGTCGACGCGAGTGTACTTGTCCATGCGATTCACCAGGTAAAGAAATGGTGCCGGGAAGGGCGCGAGGAGATCGTTATCGTGCCGCTCGAGGCTCTCAACACACTTGACCTACTCAAGAAAGGCGTCAGCTCGCTCGCGCAACGTGCCCGTGCCGCATCGCGCATCCTGGAGGCGCAGGTCGGGACAAACTCGCGGATTCGGGTGCAGCGCGACGATGCATTCGTGCTGTGGGAGGGAGTCTTCGAGAACCAGGCTCCACCGACGGGATCCCCGGAATGGGTCCGCCGCACTATCTGCTGTGCCCGCTGGGCGGTCGACCACGCCGCGGATGAGGTCGATGCGAACCCCGTCGACGCGGGCCCCGGCAAGCCTTCCGACGGCGCTGGTAAGCAGCCCCGCGTCGTCCTTGCGGTGCTCTCTCAGGCTCTGGAGGCGCAGTCCGAGGCTGTCTTCATTCCCAACAACCACTTGTCTGCGTCTCCGGTCCCCTTACCCGCCCCTCAGACGAACAGGCACGAGCCGCGCTCTTCTGGCGCCTTGGTAGCAATGTGGGCTGCCAAGGCAGGTCTCGAAGTCCTCGAAGTGCCCCCCACTCCATCTGGTGCCAACGGGGTCGGCTGCAACGCCTCCCCTGGCGTGGATGGGCGGCGCTCCCCCCAGTCGACGCGGCGCTCTAACGAGGAAGAACGTGCGCGGCGTGGCGGGCGCCGGAACTCTTACTTGCGGAACAACGGGGAACGCGGAAGCAGTCCTATCACTGTGCGTCCCGGTGCTAGCACAGGTCTCGTGGAAAGGCCACCTGCGGTCATGGCGATGATGGAGGCGGTGGCTCAGCCGAGTCGAGTTGTCCGCGTCCTTGCCCGGGGCGAGAAGCTCGAGCCAGACACATGAGCTGCACCAACTGTCACCAATGCTACCTGAGGTCTGCTTGCCATCTGTCCACCGTCGTGACTAGGGGCTGACATGCGCGAGAAGACTACAGACATCGCATTCGGCTATCGCTCGGCTTCCCACCTGGTGTACGGACGTTGTCCGCGCGCAGGCACGCAGTTTCGCGAATTCGCAGACGAGCGATGATGGTCTGGACGATCGTTCCTTGTGGAGGACGATGCTCTGAAGTACACAGCGCACGCAGGACATGGTTCTGATCGACTCGAGACACGGAGGTGGCTAGTCCGGCGCCATTCACAGCGATATTGACCGGTATGGTTTGTGGATCGTTGGCATTGCTTCGGCAGGCGAGTACTCTCTAAGTATGCTTCCCTCATAGCACAGCTCAGATCCGTTGGTTTGGCGGTCCTATGCCCAGTATGATTTCCACATCTCCTGCATACATGTATCTTGGGTATCCTTGTACTGTATGATCCACGCGCGTCCTATATGATTCTTTCTGTCCCGCATTAAGTAATGATGATAGAAGTCTGTCTATAGCATTGTTGACTAGAAGAAAGTACTCCGACTGATGGTACACGGTATAAAATCTGCGACGGTGGCTATTTTGACCACAACCGACAATCACAATCACCCCTTCGACCCTTTCGGGGCACCCTGCTCTTGCAGCTTCATCTGCATAACATTGATGAGGTAATTCATGTTGTCTTGCTTCTTGGCTATAGTGTCTTGCAGTGCCTCCAAATTCGTCCGGATGTAGTCCACCTTGGCCTCATAGTGCTTTAACGCTTGTGCCCGTGTCTGGCGCAAGACAGCTTGTTCAATATGCATGAGAAGGCAGATGGCTGTCGTACTCACTTTCTTGACATAGTAGCCCGTCCCGACATCAACTATCACATTCTCCGTGTCGCACAACTTCCCTGGGACGTAGAGCGAGTTCGTCAAGGGGACAAGGATAGTCTTATCTAAACACACGAGTCAGCCTCGAAATTTCAACGGCGTACGCATATAATACGCGCACCTTTACTCTCGGGAGTGACCTGCTTCACATTGTCCGTGCATGCCTTGAACTTTGCCTGCGCCTGCCTTAGTTGTGTGAAGGAGTTCGTAAGGTGAGTGAGCTCCTATGACCGAAATGAGTACATGTAAGCGACGGCGAATGAGCAGGAGCGTACTTCTTCGAGTTGGCGCCGCACATCTGCCAGTTGTGGGAGATCCAAGTCTGTCACATTAACCTGCTGAGGTTGAGCGGAGGTGGTCGATGCCATGATGCTGCGAGTACTTAATCGACTTTGCAGGCTATTTCATCGTTTGATGTATTTAAAGGAAATGTAAATATTACAAAGCGTTACTTTCATCGCATTCGTGGTGTAGCGGTAACATTGGGTCTTCCCACTGGAGGTTGGCCTAGCTCCGGGTTCGACTCCCGGCGGATGCATCATGTCGGGTGGGTACAGTTTTCTTCCTTTAGAAAGCCGCCATGCGGTACCTCGCTTTTTTGCCCTTATCATTCAAGTTATGCATACGCAGCGTTTCCTGCCCAGAGTGAAGCCGAAGATTCAAATCACTGCGATTTATGTGTCAAGTACTATAATAATGTCATTTCTGAGATTGGAATCGAAAGACACTTTACACATATCCATACAATGTGGGGGTGCACAACAAGTGACAGGAGTGCTTCTATATATACTTACACCACGGCGTACGTGATAATGAACCTGCTCTGGTTGATACATAACCGAAGAACTCCTCATCGTACAGTACACGTTACTCAATGTCCAAAGAGACCTCAATCAGGTTGAAAAGCAGTCACCCTGTCAAGCAAACGCAAGCGCTGTCCAGGCTGCGACAGCGCCAACCGTCGCCGCCGTTGCCGCCCTCACGAGCACCTTTGCTACTCGGTGCGTGGTGCGCCTGCGCTTCGGCACGGGCGCGACGACCCGCGCAGCGCCCCCGGCCTCATCCTCGGCGCAGTCGTCTTCCTCGGACCGCTTGCGCTTTAGCGGGTTAGAGATCTATGAAAAATGAACAACCACGGGTGAGTGAATGAGGGATGCACTGACCAGACGAGCGACAGCCTCTGCCGCCGCAGCCTCCGCTTGGGCGCGTGCGGCCTGTGCGGCCTCCAGCTCGAAAGCGATCTGCTTCACGCTGTTCTCGCGGATCATCTTGATTTCTGTATGTTGGCAGCGAGTAGGTATCAGTACAGGCGACGGAAGCGAAAAAGACGTACCCTCTAGCATGGCCTTGATTTCCTTCAGATCGGCTGAAAGCTCTTCGCGGGGCCCGGCTTCCGCAGCCTGGTGTTCCAGCGCAGACATCTTTCCCTGCAGGGTGTTCATACGCGCAACAACGTCAACCAACGCAGCGTCGTGCTCAGGGTTATGCACGGCAGGCATGTGTATCGCCTCGTCGAGCGCCGCGAGGCGTGCCTTGACCTCGCAGACGTGCGCCTCGAAACGCTCCTCGTCGGTGTTGCGAATCTGGCGCAGCAGGGAAATGTCCTCCTGGAGAGGAATGAGCATGCTCGACAGCATAGGAATAGGGAAAAATGGGGCAATACTAACGCGGGCAGCCAGCATGTGATCCTCGAGACCGGTGAGGGAGACCGCCGATGGCGCAGTCTGTAATTGCCAATGAAGCCTGCAAGCGATGACAAGATCGACAATGCCACGTACTGGGGTAGCCTGTGGGTTAACTGGGTGAATACTTGGCTGGCTAGGGAAGGGCTCCGTGAAGATACGAGCTATACAGGCCTGCGCCTCGACCTGTAGCGACGGAATGCTGGAGACCTCGAAGTCATTTCCCTGCGGTCTCGGACTCGGCGGATCGTAGAGACCATGCCAACCGTCGAATTGGGCTTGGGCAGGCTCAAAGGCAGGCTCATTCATGGAATGGTCATCGTCTTCCTGCACATCGGGCTCGAAGGACGAATCGCTTGCAGAAGGGCTGTCGGCATCCAAGGCACCCGGCATGATGTCAGCGCCAGTGGCGCCCAACGTGGGCGTGGCAAGCAACTGTGCGAACGCAGTGGGAGCGGGCTCGTCTACACAACTGGAAGGCACGGCGGGCAATAAGTTTCTCAAGAGCTGCAACCGTCCGCTGATACTGGACGTCTGGGACGACTGCGATGTCGCGGTCCTTAAGCGGGGCGAGAAGCCAGGTGGAGGAGGAATCTCTTCGATGTCAGAATCTCCGTCCGAGGACGACGCCGAGGAGTCGGACGATACGTAGATCCCGTATCGCCCGGACGTCCCGGGAGCGGGCGACTTCTCCGACAGGGTGGTGTCTGGGGAGAAGGATATGCGCTCGGGCGGTGGCAGTGGCACATTGTCTGAGAGCGGCACGAAGAGGAGCTTCACGCGCACAGTGATGGGGAGGACGAGGTCATTGTCGCGCCCGACGCTCTTGCCAAAGATGAGGACGTCCCCGTCAGCGAGCACAGTGGCCGTTTCCGGCTCAAGCGTCTTGGCAACCATTTCATTCGGCCGGATGATGTGCGTCCCATGGTGGGAATGCAAGTCGGTGATGTACACCTGCGTCTGAGTCAGTGAAAGTAGAGCAGATGCTACAGGTAGGCGGACTAACGTTGCCGTACTCCGTGAAGGTGATCTTTGCGTGTTTGCGGCTGACTACGGGGCATCGAAACAGGGCGTTGTGTGCGATCATGGGTGTGAAGCTCGCCGGTCGTCCTTGCTTAGATTTCCGGCCGATAGTGACTGCTCTGGTGACGGACTTGAGAAAGGTAAACGATTCTGCTTGACTATCGCCGCTGGGTTCGACTTGCAAGGTCACGCCTGCATCCTGCGGTCAGCGAGACGAGGCCCTCGGAGGGGTGCGATTATCGGGTACCATGTATATTCCCCAAGCTCGGAGCGGGGCCAGCTCTCACTTCGTCCGTCAACGTCTCAGACATCTCAAGTTAGAGTAAGATGAAGGTGAGGTACGATGTCCAACGGATCGATGGACGCCGTGGTGGTAGACGGGGTGTATGCGGCCTGGCCGCCTTTATGTACGCACGCGGGATACGACAGTGGCACGCATTTGGGCGCCTTCCCCTCGCCGGGCCGCGGCACTGACTCACCGCGACGCGCCCCGGACCCAGCCATGCCTCCTCCCTCTTAGTCTCCTAGTCTCCGTGGCAGACCATAAAGCCGGCGAGCGTCTTTTATGCCTCCCTCTTTCATGCATCGTCTCCAGAAGTCAGAAGAATATATTTGGCATGCGGCACAGAGTCCGTGGTTGGTGCAGATACATAGCAATCCAGCAACGATATAGCAATGAAGATAACAATACGGGCATCAGTCAAACAGTGAATCCGACATTATGTTCTCCCATTTTCTTGCGGTTGCTTGCCATACTTCCTGAGTACGTCCCTCGTCAGGGACCGCAGCATAGCTGCGCTGACATATGGCTTATCGCCTTCGGTAGACAAGGATGGCGCTATACTCGGAGATGGAGACATAGAAATCCCGTTGTTTAAGGGCACGATGCCCTCGCCACTGGACCCGCTATCGGACCGCAAGCGCTTTTGGGAGTGAGAACTAGGTAAACTAGATGAATACAGGAGAATGCCGTCAGTCATTAGCCAAAATCCTCGTTCATTCGAACGTACCTCCCAAGAACGCTTTCGTCATCTTCTGCAGGCCGTTTTGACGAGGACCGTTCAGACATGGCAGCGAGCCACTGTTCGCGTAATCTCCCGCTATGCGTCTGGACTGCCGCATCTAGGTCGCTGAGGGTCCGTTCAAGCCGCGCTTTCTCGACAGTGTACTGAACCGAAGCGTTCGTGGTGAGCACCTGTTCCGCAGTCTCAATGGCCAGCTTCGCCAGGGCATCTACGAACGGACCCATCATATGCCCTGTAACTTCGTCAAATGGATGCTAGACGGTACAAATCGAAGTACACACCTTTGCCAAAATGGACGTATGACTCTGGGTCAGCAACGGGCTTAACCTCTATATCATGAGGTCTGTCCACCAATGCAAGGACCAGCCGCACGACATCGTTCTGGAGATCGCGGATGGCTGCCATTACATGCTCGTAACGTAGCCAGTCGACTGTTGAATCACGCTCCAGTCAATCCATCTATCACATGCATACTTATGCTTACAGTTGTCGTCAGTCCAGCAGCTATCTAGCCAGTCAGATACCGCGGTCGTGAACGGCGTCGCAAATCGTTTGGTCAGCGCTAAATTACCAATTAGCACTCCGTAAAGAAGCTGTCCAGTGCCGATGCTCACCTTTCCAACTGACCGTCTCCATCAAATGATCCTCCAGATCAAACGTCACGGACTTCAGGAATTCGGAGAACTGAGGATCAAGCCCGCCAGAGATGTGCGGAGCACTGAGTATGTGCATACTCTTGAAGGTCCCTTTATCCAGGTGTTTCTTGGCCTACCCGAAGATGAGCCCAGTGATACAGGCTGCAGAACACTTAACTAACCTCTTTAGCGAAGTCTTCCGTCACGTCCGCCTCGTCCTTGCCGATCCAATGCACGACGATCAGAGTCGGAATGAAACGGCGATCTTCGACAGGAGGTAAACTGGCCACTATGTCCCGCAGACGCACTATGTCATCCAGAACGCGGAGCCGCCTGTGATGCGGAGCAGCGATCAGCATACCGAGCAACACTCCAAAGGAGGCACACGTACTTCTCAATGTCATCTTTTATTCGCTCTAGCGGCGTACGCTCGAATACAATCAGCCCTGGCGAGCCCCGCGGGAAGGGCTTCGGCGTCGGGACGGCGGGCAACGCTGTGACTAACTCGATGCTCAGGTCACCCAACGACTCCGCATCGAATTTCTTCTCGAGCCAGATCGCCGTCGGGTCGAAGAACGGGTTGACGGCCAGCCATAGCCGCCACTCCGCTAACGGTCGCCGCTTCGTGTTGATGCTCTTGAGGTGGGTGCGCAGACTGCGTACGAACGTGCCTATTGTCCAGCGCATCTTCGTTTCTTCGTGGTTCTGTGCAAAGTAGGAGAGAACTCATGAGCAACCTGTCTGAGCGCAGAGCGCGAAGAACGCTGTACCTCCTTCAACCGCCGCGCAAGCTCCTCATCCGTGAGCGGCTGCTCGTAGTGCGCCGTGCGGCGCATCCGTCGTGGTCGGATGAGTTCGCCTGCGGACATCCTCCGCTTCTTGGGCTCTTCCTCCTGTTTCAGGCTCTGCATCGTGGGCGTGCTAAACGTTGGTGGGATACGCTGGCTCTGACGGCGGAGTTTAGCCTTGTAGGCCTCGCCCCGTTCACATGCTTCCATCCACTGCCCGTGTTCGATGGTCTTGTCCTCCCATCGCTTGTAATAGTACTTCATCATCTTGAGATTCTTTGCCTTGAGGTACTCGGATAGAGTCTTGTCCAAGTCCACAGGCTCTGCCCTTGCCTTGCCCTTCGCTTTAGAGCTAGCAGGAGGTTTCTCTGTCAAGAGGGATGTCTCGGCAGGCTCCACGCGAGTAGGCGACTCGACCAAAGGCTGGGAGGGCAATTCGCGCGACGGAGGCGATGGGCTACCATTCACAGCAGCCGATGACTTTGGAAACCCTGGCGAGTTCAGTTGCAACGGACTCAGTAGCTCTGCCGAGTTGGTCGGGGGCATGAACGGCTTAGGGAAGTTCAAAAGAGAATTCTTCCTGCTGACGGCCGGCGTCGCACTTTGCTTGCCTGAGTTCGGGTCAAACCAACGTGTTGTCGGAGTGTATGGTAGGTTCACCGGCTCTTTCCTGAGGGGCGGCGGGACTAGCGAGATTCGTGGCCGTGAGCCGCTGCTGCCTGGCGGCCGTATATTAGAACCAGATGTTGAAGGTGTGAGATACGATGGAGAAGTTTGCGGTTGAGATTGAAGGGATCCAATGGCAGGCGGAGTGGTGAATAGTGGTTGCCTATCCGTCGTAGTCGGCGGAGCCGGTAATGGGGCGGTAAGACTTGAAGCATGTGGAGGTCGCAGTTGCGTCGCGGGTGGTGGGGTGAATGACACTAAGGGAGGGGGAGCAGGAGAGGGGAACGTCGGCAATGCAGGTACAGGCGCCGGGGCCGCAGACGGGAACAATAGTGTGGTGGCGGGTTGGCTAGGTTGAGCACTGGATGCAAATGGAGAGGCCTCGGGACGAGCGGGAGGTGACGGCTGAGTGACAGCTGGGGGAGTGGAGAAGAACGAGGTTGGCGTTGATTTGAACGGCGTAAAAGCCGGAGCCATGGGATTCAACGACGTCAGCTGCGAAGTAGGTGCACCGAACACGCCACCGTTTGTCTGACTTGTCGTCACCTTTGGAGAGGCCTGGCTGGTGGTAGCAGTAGATGCGAGTCCCGAGAGGGTCCCACTCGAGCTCGAGGGGAAGGACGTGCTCCCGAAAATGGTAGACGACGTTTGTGGCGCGGAGCTGCTCGTGCCAAGGAACGTGGTGCTCCCATTGGCGAAGCTAGCAAAAGCCGATGTCGTGGTGCTGGATGAAGGTGCAGAAGTCGTCGAGCTAGAAGCGGCGGTGGCACTGAAAGCAGAGGTGCCACCAAAGACGGAACTCCCTCCAAACGGATTGGGCTTCGAGGTCAAATTCCCAAAAGCGGACTTGACTGGCTGTGAGGAGGTTGAAGGGCCGGCAACTGTCGGAGTTGCAAATGAAGACGAGGCAAAGGCTGATGTGGTAGAAGGCGCAGATGGCGCGGAGACTACCTCCGTATTCGTCGATACACCTCCAGAGGGCCCAGGGAGCGGTTGAGAGACAGGTTCGGTAGCCTGAGACGTGACAGCAGGAGGCCTAGAAATCCCATCAATGATCTCCGGTATCGTCAGGTCTCCCCGGATGGCCTCAATATCCTCGATTGTGTCCTTTCCAAATAGCCTCTCCAAGATACACGCAACCAGGTAGATCATAACAGTGTTCCCTTGCTTTCCGAGCACAGCTGCGAGCTTCCCGAATATCTTCATGCCTTCGCCATCGACGATCAGCCGGGACGTCTTCGTTATCGGTGCGCTCTTCGCCTGCACGATCTGTCGAAACTGCGTCGTGTATTGGAACACGGGATGTGACGTGATCCACTCTGGCACGTCTTCTCGCCGTTCCTTCTGGTCACGAATGTGGATCAGCCGATGGTACACTCGCATCTCCAGTTCCGTCGGTGCTTCGTATGTCCCTCGCTGGTCTTCGTAGAACTCTTTCAAGCTCTGCAAAGCTGATGACATCTCAGTCAGTCCGCGAAGTGAGTCTGAGCATGTCTCACGTACTATTCATCAGCTGCTGCTCTTCTAGAGCGACGGAGAACCTCGGATTATCACGTTCGAGGTGTAGGGCAAGGACGTGGAAACGAGCGCAACGATCGTGGCACTCGATTGCAAGCGGCCCCTGCTCATGCTGCATCGTGAAATCGCTACGGACCGCTCGCGAACGGTCGCGGATGAAGTCGTATGTCTGCGTGAATCCCTCTCGCACGAGCAGATCGTGGAAGAGGTAATCAAGTGTTTTCTGCATCCGCGTTAGTTGCGACCAGCCAGCTCGTCCACCAGTTCACTCGCCTTCAGCACCGGCGGAGGCCGCAGGTCGGATGGAAGCGTCTTGTCGCCCGCAGCTCGCTCGTAAATCTTCACAGCTCGTTTGTGGTCCACCCGTTTAGTTCCCGGAATCTGAAAAAACGCAAGACAAACTCTCCAGCAGTACTACAGCAACGTACGAACCGCGTAGACGTACCACCTCCCACTTGTCCAGGTTGTTCTCCCGTTCGCGGCGGTAACGCTCGAATCGCGGGCACATGTCCACACATGTGCCGACCATCGTTATAGCCTCGTCCAGTCGTCTTGGCACCGTCGGATCGTCCATCTTTCCCTCCGCGATCGCTTTCTTGCGTTCTGCTTCCCGTGCTTTCACCAGCTGAAGCGAGGTCAGCGCACACTGTAGCACCAATCGAACCACGCACCTCCTGCCAGAACCGCTCACGTTCTTGCGGTGTTTCAGGATCCGGTGGGTAGTCAGTGTCGTCGTCCGCAGCCTCTTCTGCAATGTCTCCGTCCATGCTGTGGTCGTCTTCCGTGCCACTGGCCCCGTCATCTAGCTGATGCGAGTCGGGCACGCCGAGGAACGGAGATGAGGTCCCTCCACCGTGGCCATGTCGTTTCCTCCCATGTCCGCGGCGTTCTCGCCGTTCGCTATCGCTGGTGTGGCCAGAGCTCGCGTTGTCTTGACCTGCAACCCACTTCCGGTTCTTGGACTGAGTCCGGCCACCAGCGCCGTGAATACGAAGGCCACGTCCGCGAGAGGCTTGCACGTCCATCATGACGCGCCTTGAATTGAGCAGAGCTAGTCGAACAAGACAAGCTCGAACGGTGGAGTGAGAATGAGGATAAGTAAGTACCAAATGAATGCGCGCGCCACAAGCCACAGGCGCTTCGAATACAACATTACTTACGTAATAAATAATAAAACGCGATCTTGGCGGGGTATTATTCTTAATTACTGCCAACACGCGTGTGTGATAAGTTCGCTGCAGCGGTTACCATCGCCGGTGAGGTCGCAGGCCTCAGCCTGTTTCGTTCTCTTCGTTCTTACTCTTTGGATTTATTGGATACAACGCAACTGAACAATCTCATGGACGCGAGAGGCAAAGCACCACAGGATGTAGGTGAGGTGTACGGAGTGTCCTCGAATGGTCTGGTGCTTAATACATTTGTGCAGTTGCTATCTTTCATGCTGCATTCCATCCTACTCAGGGCAATGTTATACACTGGTCACTCAAAGCTAGCGAGGGTATGTACCTACCTTATCACCTAGGACATGGACTCACCCTTGTGCAGACGTCGACTTGAGTCATGTGGAATATAGCTGCCTTCCAAGCGGATTACACCTTCTCGAAAGTGACGTCGTGTACGGCTGCTTCGAATGCCGTCATTCCTCTCGAACTCATTGATCGTACCCAGCTACTTCACAAAGGACGACCATCAAGGTGTATGCGTATTTCATCGGCAGCAGACCGCGGAAGAAGGGCACCGTGGCTACCGCCTATCCTCGCTCGGCATTCTACTCGCCAAGTCCGTGCGACCTCGACCATGGCTGCACGTCCCCGCGTTGAAGACCCTCTTCTATACAATTTTCACTTCACTTGGCGATTGGGGCGTCCTCATTCCCGCGGAGACCGATTGGGAGCCCGCCCGCGTTTTCTTCGAGGAGCGCAAGGTGCGTCAGCCGGACCTAGGCGGTGCAGGAGATTGGCGCGGCTGGGGCGCCGAACTCGAACGGGATGGCGCAACGCTCGACACCGACCCCACGATCCACCTCCCTCATCTGCTGCGCATACTCGGGCCCTCCTCGCTCACGCTGTACAAACACGTCCTTGGACGCCGACGAATACTGATATATACCCTCCCGCCGGTCGAGGCTGCATGCATACTTTGTCAGGTTGCTGCGGACATATGTTACCAGTGGCAGAACGGAGATGCCGATGCCCCGATTGACCATGATACCCAGCCGGCGCCGAGATTGAAAGGGAAGAGCATCGAAGGAGTGAAGGTGCTCGGCATGATAACGCTAAACGACCTGTCGAAGCTTGATGAAGAGAGCAAGTCCGGGCGCGGATGGATAGCATGCACGACGGACGCGATTTTCCTCGAGAGGCCTTCATACTACGACCTTCTTATAGATCTTCGGACGTCGACGCCCAATACACGACCGACATTCTATGTAACTAAGCCCTACGAGCAGTCTGGCTCAAAGATGCCATCTTATCGCCTCTCGGTAGCGCGGTTCACCTGGAGCGACGTCAAATTGGTGAGTCTTTCATCCCTTTCAGGCACAATTCTATTCAGTACTATCGCGTTAGTGGTCCGAAATAGACCGTTTGCTACGAGTTGACGCAGGTGAACACTCGGACGACTGCTGCGACCCATCTTCGAGCACCGGCAACCCGCGGACAAGCTCCAGTTCGTGGACTGATATCTGGCGAGTGTACGAAGACGTCTGCGTGATGTGCGCTGGGCTATGGATGGGCACCTGGCGAGGCGGCCCGTCATATCCTCACGGTTCGAGCAACTGGGGCAGCATCCGCCTGGAGGGTGACGACGCGCTCTCGCTGCGCCCAACAAAGACGTATGTCCGCACTCTCGGGATGGGCATAGAAGGCCGTACGGTAGACGCATCGACATCCTCCTCGCGCTCACTACGGGGGATCGCCAAGAACAGCGGCATGTCGGTGCTGACATGGGCCAGCAGCAGGGGCGACAGTCAGCCTACTGGCCTTTCAACAGGCTCGGCTCGTCAGCTTAAGAGCTCTGCGACAGTCACGCACCTCGAAGGTGACGACAGCGGACGCACGCGACAAGTCATCACCACTCTAGCACTCCTCCAGACATTTCACACTAATACCTCGATCATCCTTGTCCGTCTAGCCGAGCTCGTCCGGCAGAGACGCGCGCAAGGAAGAACGGTGGAGGACGGGAACCCCGTGGACGTGATCATATTGACACCGAAAGACGTAGTATCATTTGAGCTAGGACCGTTCAGCGGGTTGGATGCGAGGTTCATAGAATGGCTGGGCGATGAATATGGAGGCGGGTCGAGGGTCATTGTACGGCGTGGTTGGCGAGATCTTGTGGGACTCGTTTTCGGCTTAGGATAAACTGCAAAATTCTCTAGTGTATCCTGAGAATGCTTGGTACAGAGCCTAGTGTTGGACAGTGCTTAATAGGTGTCTGCCGTAACGGAATGGGGGATCCTCGTTATAAACTGTACGCGAACTATTGAGTTGTAACGTCCTATTCACGCTGATTTAGATATAAGTATTGTGTGATGGGCATATGTCGAGAAGCAACGTTGCATTAGTGGTGACACTCACCAACAAATCTTCCTACATGTTGCTCTGCACATCATCTGCAGCTGTCTGGCTTGTGTTTCGGTGGATGCTCGATGCGCGAATCATCTGGAAGATGAAGCACAACAACGCCGCGAGCTAGCCAAGGAATGAATAGGGGTATCACAAAGTGTTCAACTGCGGCCTGTAACTCTGACATGGCAGCATCTTCAGAATCAAATGAAGCAGTGAGCACAAATCTGACGCGCACGACACAATGAGCATCAAATGCAGCGAAGATATCTCGAGAGAGGATGGCGTGGAAGACAGCAATGGAGCCAGCAGTGCCTGCATATCTATCAAAGCCCATGATGTGCGGCCCTGACGGAGTTTGTAAACGGAAGTAGATCTCCACAATCCGCAAAAGCGGGCTTTTGATGTATGAGAGCAAAGTCAGCAAACAATTGTAAACCCATAACATGCTCCCCTGAAACGAGGAAATGGGAAGCCGGAAGGCGACAAACAGATCTTCCAGGTTAGTGTTGTGCATAAGTGGCGGAAGTACATTATCGGAGAAGTGCTGGATTGCAAAATTAATGCATGGTTGGATTTAACGACACATACAAGAATGACTCACCTCGTCGGATCTCACTTCGCATTCCCACCAAAGGTCTGTCAGTAATGCTCCAGAGCTTTGCAATAACTGCCTAGTGATATTTTGTAGCCCATGAAAAGGCGAGTCCAAGAGACTGAGGCTGAGTTTCTGGAGTTTGCAGCAGTGTATGGCAAAGAACTCGAAAAATTCTAGGGCAAAGATAGAGGACACCCCCGATAGATCGACCCTACTCCACGTGTGCGTGTTCGTAGTTGGTGCCAACAAGCTTCTGTCCGACTCCGCGGGGGGAATCAGAATGTCCCATTCAGGGTTGCATTCTAGATGTATGTGTCGAAGGACTGGAAATGCATTGACGAACTGCCGGAGCTGCGTAGCGGAGATGAACCGGGTTGTATCGAGTTGCAGGTGTTCCACGGTTGGGTACGCGGACAATACATCGATGACATTCGGATGCAGTGGCTGCATATTGTCAGCCATGAAGGGAGAGTCATAGTCTCCAAAGGTGTAGAGCGTAATCGAGTTCAGCTTTCTGTTGAAGCTGATCGCAGGAGATGTCTGTTGTATACGCAATGGCAGAGAAATGGACTCGGCGATGACTCGAATTGTGTCTAGTTGGAGCCTTTCCAGATTCGGCAGACACTTGATGATGTCCCGCAGATCCTCGGCACGACGAAAACGGCACTGCGAGAGCACCAAGCGTGTAACGGCTGTAAAGCGGGAGAGATGGGTGAAGAAAGGCATATATGGCCGCACTGTCTTCCAGTCCAGTTGTGCAAAGTGAAGCTCGTCCAAACGCGCCAGTAAGTCTCCTCGCACGCGCGAAGGGAAAGTATGGGCAAACGGTTTTGTTGGATTATCAGTGATGTCTATGTCTTCCAGAGCACGTCCGTATCGCCTGTTTCGCGCGGACGCTAGCACACGCGCGAGGTTACTGAGGTCATTGGTATTTCGTAAGGTAACCGATCGACGGAGATGCTGACTTGCGGCATAATACCAAGCACGGCACGCGAGGCAGCACCTAGCAAGCTGTACGGGTTCATCCCAGAGGTACTCGGCAATGAGCTCAATAAGCTCCTGCGCAAGAGCGGGGGATGAACCGCTAGTGACACATGCCCAGTCATTGAATCAATGAATCGCATCGAAAGTAACGTGATTAAGCAGTACCTGGCATAAGCGGGCGCGCTGAAATAAACGTGGTGTTCGAACTGTTCAGCCATCCACGGATGCTACGACGTGCATGAAGGCCTACATGCGAAGGTAGAGCTCAGTTTATGATCGAGAACTGCTTGTTGACTCTCACCTGCTCGTGGACGACAACACCACAGAGTAATCTTGACGAAGGAATACGAGAAGTGGAAGAGAGATGACACAGTGGTAGAGGCTGAGAGTTTGATGTCAGAGGAGGCAAAGACAAGAGTACGAGATCCCGGAACCGTAGCCTCTCACGTTGAGTCACCTTGCCTTTCAGCGCTCGGATTGTGGCGCCTGCGTTCAATGCGGGTCGTCTTCTGACTCATATGTGTCATCTTTTTGAATATGTCAGCTTCTGGACGCGCATCTAGTTTTGGGGAACTGTACCGAGTGATCCTGAAGTTGAATATCGTTGCCGTTAATAAGCGAAACAGGTCAAGGTTAATGGCCTTTAGCATACATGGGGAAGCTTCCGTGTGCTAGATGTAATGCCGCAGACTAGGAGATACCTGGCTTGCCCCAGCACCATCGCTTGTCAACCACGGGACAAGTAAACCTGCGGGGCGCGTTCTATGACACGGCTGTGATAGACGAGCAGAACATGCACGATAGGAGAGCCTTATTCAGGTAACATCAATATCTGTCTGACAAGGAAGGCAACAAAAGGCTGCGCACATCCTCTCTGAAGACCGCAGGAAGACCCAGAACCATAATGGGACGACTGCTCTAAGCCACGATGTCCATGACTCGGATACCCAGGCACGGTGTGGCGATATCTGCCAGTGCAGGAAGCATGTCTCGGACTCGGACTGACGCCGAAGGCCCGTCCGGCAATTCGATGTACAAGCAGCACAAGTATGCACGTCATTTTACGGTCTAACTGATAGAGAACGCGACTCTAAGTTAGTATATCACAGCCCATACATGTATACACTGGCAGTACGACATCAGACGCACCTGACGTAAAGTTGATTCGTAGTCAGACCGAAGGCGGAGACATCTATGATTCCAGTTTGTGAGATGAGAAGAGCATAACACGGTTTCACAGCGGACAGCCTTAATCTGTCTCGCAAAAAGTGATGTAATAAGAGGATGGTGAGCACTGCAGGGCGAGCAAGCTAGTGTGGCAAGTTGGGTGCCATTGACAACGCCTCGGAGGGGAAGATCTCAGTGCAATGGCATAATGAGCTACGAATGATCAATGAATGGATTTCTGCTCTCTGCAGGGAAAAATCGACAGCGGTGGCAAGACGAGGTGTAGCACGAAATCGTTCAAGTTCGCGCCACCAGATGACTCTTACTACTTACTAGTTATTTCGGTAATTCAAGCATTGGGGTTCCAAGAATGTGAGCACAAGTCTCAAGATGATTAATACCGAGAAACTTACGTACGCAGGTACAAAAGGTTCGCGCATACGTCATTCACAACACTCAACTCCGATACGGGGAATCGAACCCCGAGCTGCCGCGTGAAAGGCGGCAATGTTAGCCGTTACACCATATCGGATGTTGCCACTTCTCATACTAACCAGATAGATCCAGGGTTATAATGCTAAGGTATGAATGGGCGATGAACGTTTTGACAATATCGCCCGACAGGATGCTCTGGTGTGACAGAATGGCTTCACGTACAGTATGTGCATAGATGTGCACAGGCTCACTGACGTCCATGACTAGTAAGGCCAAACCTAAGGTCCCATTATGTCATCAGCGAAACTGACCGCGCGCGGTACACGAAGTCAATCTGGATTCTGAGATAAGATTACTTACCTTTATCGTTACCGTTGTCTGCAGCGTCAATCGGGAAATTATATCATACCTCCTTCGCATACCACCATGGCGTCTGGTGCGGGCTCGAGCACAGCAGGCAAGAAGAATCCGATCGTTATCATCACAATAGGCATGGCCGGAGCAGGCAAATCTACTTTTGTACAGCGCATCAATTCCTATCTGCACTCGCAGGAGCCGTCCTCGCCTCCATACATCCTCAATCTCGATCCCGCAGTGACTAATGTGCCGTTTGAGGCGAACATTGATATTCGAGACACGGTCAACTACCATGAGGTGATGAAGCAGTGTGTGGTCATTCCACCTCTCGCTCGTCGTCCATGATGTTCAGACAGCTTGTTTGCACGGCCGTACCAAAGATATAACCTCGGTCCCAACGGCGGCATCCTAACCGCTCTGAATCTCTTCACAACAAAATTCGATCAAGTCCTAGGCCTGGTAGAGAAGAGGGCGGAGACAGTAGAGTACGTCAACATTCACCCCAGTAGCGTGATCTCACTGAGCGGTACTTAGCTACGTGATTCTTGACACGCCTGGACAGATTGAGATCTTCACATGGTCAGCTTCCGGTGCCATTATCACGGATGCCATTGCAGGAACGTTGCCGACGGTCGTCGCGTATATCATTGACACGCCCCGGACGACGGCCCCCGCAACCTTCATGTCAAATATGCTGTACGCATGCAGGTGCGTTCGCACTCTATCTCCGCGGGCATGACTTCACATGAATTTGTCGTCCTTCAACAACATCAGCATCCTGTACAAAACGAAATTGCCATTCATCCTTGTCTTCAACAAAACCGACGTCCAGCCGCATGACTTCGCCCTCAACTGGATGCACGATTTTGAGGCCTTCCAGGAGGCACTTGCGTCGCACCGAGGCACAACAGACGACGAGGGTGAGCCGACGTACATGAACAGTCTCATGAATAGCATGAGCCTCGTTCTCGACGAATTCTACAAGCATCTCACGGTACGTCGCCGTCCTCAAATTTCCTTGCGATGTCGCATCGACGTTTTCTTATCCGCCGTAGGCAGTTGGAGTGTCCAGCATGACGGGGGCGGGGATCAAAGAATTCTTCGACGCGGTGGAAGCCTCGCGGACAGAATACGAAAAGTTCGTCTCGTCTCTAAATTTATTTGGTTTCTAGCCTGAACGGGGACTCACCTCCCCGTCCGCAGTGAATATCTTCCCGAGCTAGAACGTGCCCGTGCCTCGCGAGAGCAGTCACTCCAGAAGGCGAAGGAAGACTCGATGGACCGGCTGATGGCTGACCTCGCCGTCGACCGCACGCGGAACCCGAGCGCCGCGATGATGGATCGGTGGGATCCCGACGAAGATGATGACGCGGATGACGACGCGGATGTGAATATTATTGATCGGAGTGAGTACATCTGTCTGGACCTCATGAGTGTACGGACTGTTTCTGATAGGCACTACGTTTCGCAGGTGAGGAGTCGTGGCCAGGGCAGTATATCGACGTGACGAAAATGCGCGGCAGGAACGACGAAGGGATTAATTGGCCACGGCCTGGTTAGTCACCCTCCGTTGGGGCGTGTAGTAGACCAATTTGTGTTGTACGGCCATCTCGTAACTAGATGTAACTACTGATTGTGTGTGGACATCGCAGAGTATGGCAGGTCTGTTGATGTTCATCGACAGCTTGTTGCTGTTAACAATGGTCCATCATAGGATGTAAAAGTCCGTGGGTACCGTGGCAGCTCAGGGTAGTGGCCCCATGGTGCCATGGTCCTTCAAAATGGGGTTACTCTGTAATGCAATCGTTCTCTGAGGCTGAAGGGATTATTGCCAGGCGCTCAGTCCCCGCCAAAGCGTGCGGACATATGTAGGACAGGCGCTGCCTTCCATACATTGCGCATATCACGAGTGAGTAGCAACCTTTTTGATGACCGCTACTGCTCCTGAATACAGCTTGAACGTGCCGATATCGGTTCCATTAGGTTGACATCTGACTGCGGCTCTCAGATGAAATGGGATCCGTCGGCAAGCCGAAGTTTTGAAGATGATACCGTCTGCCCAATCGGCGTTTTGGTGTCCTCCCCTGGCGGTGGCAGCTCGCAGATTTGGAATTATGGACGACTTCTAACACCGGAGACAAGCCTGTTCAATCTCAATGCGACAAGATGACACGCATACACAGTGCAAGGGCGAATGGCAGTCAGCTTGCGATTACCCTGCGTGTGTGCTACCATACTGGACACATTTCTGGTGCTTACCTATGCCTGGCAACTTGTGAAATAACGCATCTCGTTATGGTGCGGGCCTCCCGTATCGTTTCAGCATGGGGGGCTTCGATTCATGAGGTCATGCGCCCGACATAACTTCTGGGTCGAAAAGACACACCTCCTTATATCCCCATCATAACATTCGGAAGGAATGCTTCCTTCGCTACCGTTCGCACAGAATCGCAGACGCTAAACGCTTATCCTATATGACGCATTGCTAATTCAGGCTCGTCGGTGTGGGTCTGCACGTATTGCGTGCTGATACGTACACGCAGGTCCCAGGAGTCGCTCGCCGTCTAACTGGAATGGAATGGAGGCCAAAGACAATAAGTTTCCTCAGGAGCCCGATCCGAGCTGTCTTTCACTCTACCATATCCATCGACGGTGCCTCCCAGTGATAGCGCTCGCTCATGCGCACGGGTGCGGAGTCATCAGTTTGTGTTCACGAGCAGGTGTTATCGCTGTGCCATCTGGCTACATGATGTACACAATGATGTTACCCTGGGCGCAATTTGTAAAATGTGAGTGGCGTGGCGATCGAAGGTCTAGGTCTAAGATAAATCAAACTTGGGCTTGTACCTGTCCTGTGTAAATGTAACTCACCGGACGCGTTGGTATGAGCCGCTGCGCCTCAGTTACCGGACTACAACGCTTAGGGGCCGCGGGCGGGCGGTTAGTTTCGTAGTGCCAAGGGGTAGTTGCTGGGAGATCATCTACCTGCGCAGCCACAAATCGCGGACAATAATAATACGATGGGGCCGCGGATTGCACGGAGGTAACGCCAAATTTATTACGTCTATTCGCGCCCTCGACGGGTGTTCTGTGCGCGTGGTATGATTGTGAGTGTGGCCGGCCTTTGGCAGGAGCGGTTGCCTGTAGCACTGCATCAATACTTCCATTCTGGGCGCTGTAGGGCGCTTACGTGATCATGCAGGTGTTGAAGCCAGAATGTCGCCCGCGCCGGCGCCCACCATCCATCGTCTTCCCGTCCTTCAAAGTTCGTTCGCAAGCCCATCCTCCCCTGTCCATCGCCCGCACGCTCATTTGATCCATCCCCTGCGCAGCTATCTTCCCTTCGACTCCCCGCCTCTGGTCTGTTCCCATGGAGCGGTGAGCATCCCGTGCAGCTGCAGTGACTAGGAGTGGCGAGGGCTGACCGCCGCCTGTTTTCCCTCAGCTACTCGAAGATAGAGAAGGTCGGTGAGTGCACCATTTATGCTGTCGTTCGTCTTTACCGCCCATCTAATCATTCCGTGAACCCAGGCGAGGGTGAGTCAATTTACTGCGCGCGTCGGAGGCTCCACAAAGTGTGAACGCTCTCGCGGGCCTCCTCCTTGCTCGCAGGTACCTATGGTGTGGTCTATAAGGCGAAGGATGTCACGACCGGCCAGGTCGTGGCGCTGAAGAAGATCAGGCTCGAAGCGGAGGACGAAGGTGTCCCGAGTACAGCCATTCGGGAGATCAGTCTGTTGAAGGAGCTGAAGGACGACAATGTAGTCAGGTATGTCCCTGCGGTCCCTTCGATCATCTTGCTCGTCTAGCCCCGAGCGCGCGCCTCGCCCGCCGCTGACCGCGGGACTCTGCTTACACAGGCTTCTGGATATCGTGCATGCCGATGCAAAGTTGTATCTCGTGTTCGAATTTCTGGACGTGGATCTGAAGAGGTGGATGGAGCACGCGAACAAGGTTGGCAATCCCATTACTCCCGACATAGTCAAGGTGAGTTCCGTGCCGCCGTCATGTCATGCTATCTCGCCTATCGTCCGATGTCAACATCGCACACGCGTCCCGCATGCTTTTTACGCGTGTCGGACGCGTGCGATCCGCGCTCGTCGCGTATGGACGCGTTCACAGCGACGAAAAGCCGAAAAACGAATAATGTCACTACATCACGTGACCCTGTCAACGCATATGGGCGTTAGATAGCTTGGGCGCAAGCGCAACCTGGAAGTGTAGAGGCTGATGTGTGATGTTCACAGAAATTTACTTATCAACTCAATTCTGGTCTTCTCTACTGCCACTCCCATCGCATTTTGCACCGCGATCTCAAACCGCAAAATCTGCTGATTGACAAATATGATAATCTCAAACTAGCAGATTTCGGCCTGGCGAGAGCGTTCGGTATCCCGATGAGAACATACACACATGAGGTGTGCGAATTAAATAGCAGGTATCAATTCAATGATCTTGACGCTGCTTGTAGGTCGTAACCCTGTGGTACCGCGCACCGGAAGTGTTACTTGGTTCGCGTCACTATTCGACAGCTATCGACATGTGGTCCGTTGGCTGCATCTTCGCTGAGATGATGATGCGGGGCCATCCCCTCTTCCCTGGTGACTCAGAGATCGACCAGATCTTCAAGATTTTCAGGTCGGTATACCATGATGTCTCCGCACATCGTCATCTTATCCCTGACTTGACACCCTTGACGCCAGGATCCTTGGCACGCCTAATGAAGACAATTGGCCAGGTGTCAGCCAACTGCCGGATTACAAGTCGACATTCCCCCACTGGTCGTCTCAAGATCTTGGGGACCACGTGCCGATGTTGGACGAAGACGGACTTGACCTGCTACGCGTATGTAACATCCTTCAGGGGAATGTTGTCGCCGTCGTTCTGACACTTTGATTGCGTTCCTCTAAAGGCAATGTTAACTTACGACACCGGCAAACGCATCTCGGCCAAGCGGGCGCGGCTGCACCCCTACTTCGAGGACTTCAAGCTATGACGTAACGACGTTCACGACCACGACGCAGCCCTTGCCCGTCCTTAGCCCGCGCCAGATTGTCCGCGTCTTGACCCTACCCCTCCGTAGTCCCCTCCGTCCGTCTGACATTCGCATTATGCAGTTCGCGCTTTTCTCCTCGTCGCAGCTTGTCCGTCGCAACGCAATGATATCAGTATGTTCGATACATTACATACGCGTATTTGTGTCTCCATAGCCCAACCCGCATCGCATCATCTTTTGATCTCGACCCGTAGCCAGTCTCGATAATGAAATAGTGTCGTTGTGACCGAGTCAGCCCTTCGTCATAGTCATTGGGCCCTTGACCAACGCCGATAAGTAGGCAATGTCAGGAAGACCGGTACGTTCAATCTCGATGTCTCAATCGTGACATTCGTCGAAAGGCCGCGGTGGCATTCAGTAGGTTGGAAACAATACATGTACGTTACATTTGTACTCATGACACAGCGACCCACAAAAGAACTCCCAGATACTTGTATAGCCGAGCAGGATCCACACTGACCCTACGCTTAGACAAGCGTCACAGTTCGAGCTCATAATATGGTGACAAGTATGCCGAGCGCAGAAAGAAAACGAGCGGCGGTAATAGCAACCCACAAGGAATAACGAACAGGTAATTAATTAATCAACGTCCAAAGAACGGATGGTCGTTCAGACGCCCAACACCAGGCAGCGCGAAGTCAGGGAAATTGGGTCAATTACCGAGCTCACCGGGGTCGCGAATCCACTGCGAGTGCGAAGGTGCCAGTCCGTCGAGCACGAAGAGCTAGTGCTACCCAAGAGGAGAGACGTAGGAGTTGGGTGGGGCCGTGACGGTGAAGGTGTTGCCGTTGCAAGTGAACTCCGGGAAGATCGTTCTCGAGCCCATGTTGTTCCCATGGGTGCTGGACGTCGCTGCCCCGCCGTAACCTCAGACAAATTGCGTAACGGGGGAGGTGTTACATACTCACCGGTGAGCATGGATACTCTCATGGTATCCGTCGTTCCCTCGTACAGCCCCACAGAGATTGCAGTGTATGTGCCGCCGTGATCCCAGTCGTTCTCCTCGACGGTGAAGTTCGGCTGCGTCCTGCCATCTGTCACGTAGGGCAGGTAGTACAGCTCGATCCTCATCTCCTCAGGGTATCCGGGAGTCTGGGGATCGCTGCCATAAACCAGGGCTCGACCATCAGGAAGAAGCTATCGTCGTGATCAGATGGGGTCGGAATGCTGAGAGTTGTGCCTTACGGTGAGCTCTGAGTGGTACATGAGGGCGACGATTGTCGTGTTCAGCAGTGAGATTCGTTGGTGAACGGGCTGGCTGGGATCATACAGCAGGGCCTGGTAGTTCGAATCGGATCCAAGACCAAAGCCGGCTACACCTGCTTGGGCGCCGTTGGCAATCAGGAAGGTCCTATCGGGGAGAGCTGAGCACCGGAAAAGTTATTAGTAGAACCATATTTAACATTGAGGCTTGGCTGAAGGAAAGAGTAGTCAGTTACCCAGAGCAGCATATGAGACGGAGAGTGACTTACAATGCAAGTAATCACGCGTTTCGAGGGCTAAAGTTGCTAGTCAGACGAGTTTCTCTCGGTCATAGCTCATGCAGTACACTCACCATCCGCTCAATCACCCACTCTGGATGCTCGACCTCTGGTTGAATGCTGAGACAGTTGTCGAATGCGATACCGAAGTTCGATCCACCACAGATCAGAACAGTAACTGGATCTGTGTAGGGCGGGTATTGACGGAAGAGTACTGCAGTGGCTTCCATTGGGTATGTCCGCCCTGCTACGAAGCTCGTCACGGAGCCTGGTATGTTGGGCAATACTTGATATGTATCAAGGGTGACAGGGTCGGGTATCCTCGCTTCGTTGCAGTAACCTATATAAATGTTAGCTACTGTGTGAAACCTGTCGAGCGATGCATACCGATGAAAACTCTACCACTCGTTAGCATGTGAAGGAATAGATAGAGATTGTTCGGGTCAGTCCTGTTCAAGTAGTCGAGGAACTTGTATGTTGGTCCTCCAGTGGGAGTCAGCAGAATCTCCAACGTCGGTTCAGGTGCGCCGTTACTTCCTACTTCCCCGCCTACAACTAGGACACTTCTGTTTGACATGAGCAGTGCAGACGGGTGCCAACGACCACGCTGTGAGGCGAGTTCGAGTTCAGCTACCAAGGGCGTATATAGGATGCAGGTCGAATAATCACCTGCAAGCTGACTTCTTGCCAATTCTTCTTCCCAATCATTCGTACCATTGACCCCCGGACTGCCATCAGCGGCATACAACCGTATGCCATAAGTGCTCTCGAGACTCCATCCGCCGACGTTGAGTTGCCTCGCAGCTCTGTCTGGGTGGATGAGGGAACCTGAACAGAACACGTCGGTCTTGACATGCATCGTGCGCCAGGCCAGGTCGAAGTTATCGACCAAACTGAGGACGAGTTCGTATGCACCCGTTGAGTTGTCGAATTCGCTGGTACCATATTTCTTTACGGAGCTGACCTTGCCGTTGATGCCGACCGTGACAACAAGTGGTACAATAACGCCTCCTATCAAGAACTGTACAGGATGCTTGTCTTTGGCTTTGAGCAGGCTCGCAGCGTATGGGGAATACATATCAGCCTACACATGGTCGGTATCAGAATGGAGGTCGCGTACCTGACCCAGCATACACGGTATGTATCGTCAGTGTCATGAGTGGGCGAGGTGATAGAGTACGGTACAGTCCAAGTCGGATGCAATCCATACAACCAATGCCAAATGCTAAGCACGCGCATTGCATGTGTCGCCGTCAAGCTGGGGCTGTCTTCTGCGATCATGTCATCTACGGCCATCCATATGCATTCAAATGACTTACCAGATGGCTGAGATCCCGAGACATCCCATTCCCGGCTAACAGTGTGTAAGTGAAAGATGTCGCTTGCGTCCTCAAGTCTATTCCTTCAATGGCGCGTAATTGTAGGCATGATATCACGGGTCTGAATGAAGGAAAGAATTGTACTGCCACTATACATACCATAGTCCGATGCCCAGAGGGAAAGATCGTCGGTAGCGATTCGAAATCTTGACTTCGAGTCGTCACGGACGGCCTTTAGGCGCTCGCCATACCAAGCATTCAAGGGATTGGCAACGTAGGTATCCGTCAGTGGCAATCAAGTGTCTAAAAGGAACCAAAGAAAGCATGGACGGCCAATCGAACCATATGCCACTACAAAGAAACCACAATTTCGGGTGGGAAGAAAGGCTCAGAGGAATTGATATAATTTCTTTCACACTTACGCACCCGGAAAGTGGTCCGCGCGGCGTCATTCCCGAGTGAGGAAAGGTCCCATAGCCTTTTTGCCGCGAGAAAAGCCATCTTTCTTACGCTTTCCCCAAAACCTTTCCGCTTGGACAGAAATTCGTGAGAAATCATTTCCATTCCTTTGGCTTTCTGTGCCCGCGAAATCGTGATATCTTTGTAGTGTGCGTAAAACATGAGAAATCAGTGCCAGGTAACGTGCGAGATGGCAGATCACAAACCGACTAGCTGCTGAAGATCTGATACGATACGATACTGCTCAGAGAGGCGGAAGCCAAAGCTATGAGTCTCTACTCGTTGGGCACGGATATCGTCTAGAGCGCGTAGGACACTCACATTGAACACACCAATTGGGAACGAGACTTCCCGAGAGTCAACCCAGTGCGGCATATCGCCATACTACCGTCGACGAAGGCTGCCCCGAAAGGAGTGCCAGACGCGGGTGCTACTAGGACACCGCATAGAAAATTGCCAGACCGGGGCGTGCGGTGCGGTGTGCCACTGGCAACCTGCGCGAGGAAGGTTCACTGCGAGTGGCAGCTTGAGTATCTCGATCTGCCGGGCGGTGTGGTACTTTCACGCCAATGTATCAGTGGAACATTGATTGTACGCATGCCGGTCATAGTGCCTCGTGCAGGTGCATGAGCATAGCTGGCTCCTCATCTGAGTGTGTCAAGTAAGTACTAGTCGTAGGTAGACTCCCGGGCTTGCGCAGCCAATGCGAACTTATTGGATCTCAGATCTCGTCCCCTGTTCTGTCATTTACGTACATAAATAATCCTGTACTCATGAATCACGAATGAAAAGGATTTAATCGCTAGACTGGCAAAGACGGATGGTCCGAGGTTTTTCTGTACACCTTCATGATAAATGCAGCAAGCGAATTGCCGTAGAACCGTTCAAGTACTACAGGATAGTGTTCGGCGAGAGTAGCGTTCTGAGAGTTTCCAGCGATAAGGCCAGTTTGTGGTATCGAGGAGTTGACGGTGAATGTGTTGCTGATTGGTAGTTCGTGTAACACGACGTACTAGCCCGGGGTCCTGGCAAGATCGCGCTCAGCTACTCGGACAAGCACAATACCAGGTTCATTGAATAGTCGTTACAAAAATTTCACTTCCGCAACTGTGACGTGCTCCGCTGAACATATCCTGACCAGTCAGCACACCGCCGATGTCATCACCTTGTGCGGAGTCATTTATCATCGCCGGGTCCGGCTCCTGCTGTCACCACTAGGGACGACGGCATCCAAGGCCAGATCCTCTTACCGACCTCACCGCTGTTGACTTTCCCTGCATGTCCAGCCCTATTTAGTGCCCTTCAGAGCGCCCCATGTAGCTTCCTCGACATAGTGGCTAACAAGGATGTCACCGCCCATTCCAATGCTCTGCTTTTGCGCGAATTTACTGCCCGCCGCAATTTTCCCGGGCTTGCTGTGTTCGAACGCTGCCGCGGTGCCTAGTTCGAGAGTAGCAGCCCGATGAGTACACACATGCGCATTCTGCGTCCTGTGCATAAACCGACCTTTGATGGGGCCTTTGGGCCCAAACCCTTGGCTTCTCACATGCTCCCGAGCGGATTCAGGTGCACCACTTCGGCCGGAGAATAAGCACCAGATAATGGGGATTGCGACGAGGCCCACAATCACGCCCGTCTTGACCCGTCTGCTCACAACACCGCCATCAAGTCACTCCGAATTCAGCGCAGGTAAATGGCGCTCACCCCCAGAACTTGCATTCCGGACACTCATTCAAGTTGCCTGGGTCGTCTACGCATCCAAGGTGATATTTGTGCCCGCAGGCGAACAGTGCCGCGGACGTTGCGTCAGCGCCTTGTGATAAGGGGCGTTCGCACTTGGTACAGGCTTGAGCCATTGCGTGTGAGATGTTTGCAGCTCGAGCCTGACGTATCAGTATCGCGACACTCGTCTGCGTATATATACTGCATGCGTACCGTGCGGTCCCCCTTTTCCTCCTCTTAGATCCTTTGGGTATGGATCCATGCGCTCTCGAATTGTGTACTACTTCTCTCCCTCAAGGCCGGCTGACAAGGTTAAGTTCGACGGCGACCTGTGCACCGTCCACTCACTTCCATTGATCCAGCCTTCTCTTTGTGCTGACCAGAAGTGTTGAAAGCTCTGCGGGGGGGGGGGGGCGCGTTAGCTCTGCCGGAGTTTGGAGTTACGACAGCCTGATTCAACAAATGGGACGGGTATTTTGGTGGCACCCGACCACTCGTGCAGCCATGTTTCGATTAGTTCGCGGATCTATTGTGGATCCCAGAGAAAGCGCGGCCTCCAAGGGAGGGGCATCGTTGTCAATCCACGCCGTCGGTCCTATTCTTCATCTTCATCCTCGGTCCCGGCACTGAGGTGAAATTCTGAAATGGCCCTCATTGTCAGAACTCTGATGGATTCGGCCATCTGGATGATATGGAAGTTCATTGGCTTTCAGAGGCGCAAATCATTATGCGTTGCTGCAGGATTACAAACTAGCCGTCGTCGGCCCATATATCCGGTGACCCTCCATACTGTGGCTGGAATGGAGCATCCGGGTCGGCCATCTGCGTGCGCGCGACATAGTGACACCTACAGCTCGATATGAATGGAGACGGACCAAATAGCCACGACGTTTCCCAACCATTGTTGCAATACAAGGATAGGGGAGTCCGACTGCTCTACCCAAATGCGACCTGTTTAGTTGACGTCCTGTGTATCGGACTAGCTCTGGAGAACAACGGCGCGCCATAGAATGTTACACCCTTGTCACGGTGCTCATTGCGCTGATGCTTCATACAAGTAGGCCTCGAAGTGCGAACAGCGCCAGTCCGCCAAACCGCGACAGCAAACTTTAATAACGCAGAAGAATTGTTCGCGGGGACATACGGATAAGTATAGGGTGACTTCCATAGGGTCCGTCACAGCGTCATGGGAATATCCATTACTTCATGATTCAAGATAATTCAGTCTCATGAATGTGCGGTCCAGCCCTCCTCGGTGTCTTTGAGATGTAGAAGGTGATAATCGAGTCCAGGCCCCTTCACGTCTAAGGACTTTGTCCTGGTCTCTACTACGTACCCCACAGGCCGCAGTAGCTGAAGGCAAGGGTGCTGTATTAGCGACCTACCCTGGGCGTCGATGAGCTCCCAGGGGATTGTTTGAGACTTGCCTGTTGCGGCGGCGGCTGAGATATGAAGACGGACGAGGACGGCGAAGCCTTCCATGCGAGGTACGCACCCTTGATGGTCTGCAACGAGGGTAGGACCGCAATGACGTAGCATCTCGGGCTGCTATTGCCAATGCGCCCTTCATCGAGGCTAGGGATGGCATCGAAGAGTCCAGAGGGAGAGATGAAAGCACCCCGCGCGCGCTCACAAGACTTGGCCGCAGTGCTGCCGGTGAGTACGTCCTGGGGCAACTGAGATGCCTCGGAGGCAAGTATAGCCAGTCTGGCCCCGGACGCTGTCAGGGAGGACGCACGCCAGCCACGTCCATTGGCCGTCCGCACGCTGGGAGCCTGCCTTCCATACCTTTGAGCGATGGCCAGGGGATGAAAAGCTGGTGGCACTTATCGAGACGCTGAGCTGTCGCGGGCCTAGGAACATGCTCGGGCGATAGAAGGGGCAGAGGGCCCCTGGGTGGACCACGGCACATTTGAGGCGTGGACAGGACGTAGGAGGGAGCCAATCGCAAGCGTCCGTGCTGCTCGAGACGGAGATGGGTCGGAACTCTATTTCTGTGGCGCGTCCCGCAGGACGCGGATGGCGACCTATGGCGACGCGCATCGGCCCCCAGCGATACCACGTACGTTGCCATAAGGCGTAGACGGCGTTCGCTGAACTACGAAGGAAGGACATGGCGCGCGAAGAACGTGCATAAGAGAAAATGGGCAGGGGACAGTCAGGAGGGTGATACGCGCTCCAAACCAGACCCAATTCGGGTCCCCGAACATTGGCCACACCGCGCGAAGATAGCCTGCCAGGGTTCGCAATCGCGCGCGGACGGTCACGAACGAGCCTCTGCGCGGATCCGAGGGTCTGCTGTCGCCGAGGAGGGTCCGCCGTCGTCCGCCCTGGCCTCGCTGGCCGCTGCTCGTCGTCCTCGTCGAAAAGGGCCACGTTCCCACGGGGGGTACTTGTGGCGTGCGCGGGGGGCGGGGAGCGAACCTTCTTTGCCTCCTCCCACCCCGACCAGATCTCGCGCGCGGTCAGTCAACTTTGTTTGTGAACTTTATATGCGATTTTGCTGACCATCGTCATGTCCGTCATCGCCGCACTCACCCATGCTGCCTCGCCCGTCGTGCTCGCCGTGTTCACCATGGTCCTCACAGTCTCGCCACCATGTCCCACGACCCCCAGCAGTCCCCGACGAGCGGCAGCGGCACCAACAACTGGACAGACCCGCCCTGGACGGGCTTCATCGAGTCGACAGGTGACGCGCTGCTCATCCTCGAAGCGGCGCGGCGTGGTATGATCCCTCGCGTCACCCGGCGTCTCGTCGACTCTGAACGCAAGATGATCACCTCGGGCTCCGTGTTCGTCTTTGACGAGGACGAGAGCGGCATCAAGCGGTGGACGGATGGCTTCTTCTGGAGCCCGAGCCGCATATTGGGCAATTTCCTCCTCTACCGCGAGACTGAGAAGCGCGGGGCAGGGCATAGGAGCGCCCGCGCTGAGCAGCAGGACGAAGAGAAGGGTGACGGCCAGTCGCTGAGCAGGCCGAAGAGCGAGGCCCACCGTCTGACCGGCGTCGACCGCCAGCGCGAGCGCAGTCTCGTCGGCAGCCTCACTAACAGCTACAAATTCAAGCCGGGTGGTATGATGAAGAAGGTGCGTCATCTGTTATCCCGCGGAAGTGTGCTTGGTATTCAACATGCGGAAGACGTTCTCCCTCACCATCGGCGGCGTCGCCCAGCACCTCATATCCTACTACAAGATCGAGGACGTCGAGAAGGGCCGTCTGCGCTCCCCGTCGTCGCTCCCCGAGCTCGCCGCGCTGGATATCTCTCCCGAGTACCTCGACAAGACGCACTTCCGGAACCCGCCCAAGGTCGAGATCGGCGTGGACGGCATCCTGCGCTACCGTGGCGAGGCCGACGACACGGAGTCCTCGCCGACGCTCCTTCCCGCACCGCTCTCCGGCGTGCCGCTCTACCCCGACAGCGGCGAGTCCTCCAAGCGTGGCAAGCAGCGCTACGGCCCGTACGAGGGCAGCACTACCAGCAAGCGGCGCAAGAAGAGCTCTGCGTCGAACCCTGGGTCTTCCCCCGTCGAGCCGACCTCCCCCGCTTCCGCCGCGGCGCCGTCGCCACAAGCAGCAGGTGCCTATTCAGCAACGGAACCCAGCGCGCCGACGCAGCCCCCGCCACACTATTCCGGGTACAGCTACTACGTCCCTTCTGGGTACCCGCCGCCAGTATATCCCCCCTCAAGCCCGTACCCAGTACTCCCTCCGCCCACGACGGGCTCGCCGCACCCGCCGACACCGCCGAACGCGCAGTACGCGTACCCGGGATACCCGCCTCCGGAGTCTACAACGTACGGTTCGTACTACGCGCAGCCTCATGGCTACGCGGCGTACGCGCCCTCGTGGCCCTACCATGGGTACCCGCCGCCGCAAGGCGCGCAGGCGGGTGCGAGCCTGGAGACTTCGGAGGCGCGCGTAGAGGAGGTCGGTGAAGCCCGCGAGTAAGCGCCGCCGCGTTGGGAAAGTGCATGCTGTTTGGATACTAGAACCGCGTGAATGCTCGTGTTCGTGCGCGGTTCGTTTCTCGTCGTGTTGGTTCGGACCCTTTGAGCTCGCCGCTGATCGAGTGACCGCTGTTGTCAAAACTCTGTACATGTATGTCGTTCCGCTGCTCTGATTCTACTGTCTGTTCCGTCTGTTCCCCGTTTCATGTCGCGCGCGATTGACTACGCTATCATGCCTTCTTTTTCTCTCTTACGTGTACTGCTGTCTGGCTTCTTGTTCTCCTAGTCCGTGCTTCTGTCCCTCGGGAGCGGAAGCCCTCCCCGTCTGCTTTCCTTTTCAAGTTTGCTTGCTGCCGGTGTATATGTGTATCCCTTAGCTTTCCGTGTACTATTAGTCGCTACAGCAACGGGCAGCGTGCCGCTCATCTTGTCTTTCTTTTTGCAGTCGAAGTGTATAATGAATTGCAACTGGAAGCGTCAGGGCCTGATCACCGCAAGCATCGTCACGGGGGATCGACGGGTAGTATGAGTCCATGGAGGGTATACGTATATGTAAGTAGAAGAGCATTTGATGTGTGGTGCCCAACGGAACCGCATATATACAGTCTCAGTATGCAACCTCAGGCGAGGGCTATATACCGAGGCGCGAGGGCTGAACGTAGGAGTTGTCTACTCTGTAGAGACAATGCAACGTGCGCGCTGCACAGGCCACGGGCCGGGTCAGCTAGTCCCAACTCTAACCAGCATCCCTACAAAGATGTGCGAGGGATCGTTCCGTAGTGCTGCTTCTGCCTGGGCTTCGTGCGCTGGTAGTACATGCAAAATCCCAACGAATTCAATTTGGATGTTGGAATGGCTGCTCTCGGCTCATGCTCGCGCCGTCGTGTTATTATGCTGAACAGTGGGCAAGTGAGACAGCTTGAATAACACCATATTAAGATACGTGGTAGCAACTGTCGACTATGTCTGATAACGCGCCTTTCGGAATCAGTGGACCCGCATGCTGCTGCTGCCGCCGCCGCATGCTAACTTATAGCTACACCGCGTAGCTGTAAGGCCGCCGAGGAGTAAGGCTCCAACAATATAATATACATACTGTTTATATATAGTTTTTACCCTATACTTTATACATATATATACAGCTTTGGTGTACATTGTATATATATAGTATTTACATAGTATATGGTTGGGGTGAGGCAGTTTTTTTCTGAGCTGGAAAACTCAGTAGACAGTCTGATGGGGTCTGAAGTTTAGTGAGAGATGACTGAGTCATTAGGATACCTTCATTACTCCCTTCCCTGCTCTTCACAATAACCTAGAAGGTA